>UZAN01040935.1:16767-30119 GCA_900618425.1 Echinostoma caproni | reverse complement strand
TTTGAAAATGATCGGTTATTACGTCAGGTGTAGCTTGTTAGTAACGTGTTTGATGACCGATAGGAGCATTTCATTTATTTGAGCGAATAACGTACGCCACAGCTAGTCGTCAAAACACTTTGACCGTATTGAAAAGCTGATCCACTGTTCTTATACTTCTGTCATCAGGGCACACACTTCGAGTTGGGGATCGAGAAGCACAGTTATTTTATCATCCCGAGTAAGCCCAATCTACATATCTGGGTTTGAGACTGCAATACCCTGAAAAATGTGTCTATCAGTAATGCAGCATTAAATAATGTTCAATGAACTTTTACTACAACACATCTCAATATAAATCACTACTTGGGAATAAAATTGTCTTGGGAAAATAAAATAAAATAAAATCACAGGTTACTAGAAACGATTTCATCGTGAGACCGGAAATCGGGTTCATCATGATCACACATTTGTTTGTCCACTCATCCGGTCATCAAGATTACTCGTGAAAGAGCGTCTGTGTGGGGTGGGCCAGGGAAGCATTCGCGCTTGCACACAGCGGTGGGATATGCAGACGATTGCCCACCGCTTCTGCTGCAGCCAATATCCGACAGCGAACCTGCCTCGATAATCGCCCGTGATTTTTATACAAGGTTCGGAAAGCCTCGGACACGTCCATAGCGTGATTTGTTCCAGCTAGATGTGAGACTACTGCACATCCTGACGGTAAACAATCGAGGTATGCTATTTTTCGCCTCAGATGAATTTCGAATCTCCCATATTACCAAAACCACCTTTCTATTAGGGCATACTGCCCATGTCAATCGATCGAGGACCTTAGTTCCCAAACTTGCCGTAATAGGGACTCAAACCATAGCTGATAATTTAATGACTTCTCTGTTTTTCAGAACCATTCATTTTCCCTTTCCTTAGGATGGATTTACCCGCTTTTTCCCTATTTTTATCAAATACAATCGAGTATTTTACTTTGTACAGATTCACAGTCTTTTTGTGGGATGGAATGGTGAGCTGTCTGCCTGGATTCCTGTGGTGATGATGACAGTATAGGCAATCTGATCCGTCTACTCACACAGATGGACAACTAAATCTCAGACCAGTTCATGTCACCTGATTGCAAGTAATTATACTTCACTCAATCCTGTGATGAATGGGCTCGTTTTATAAAGTTTAAAAGAGGAAATTGTGCAACTGTGCAATCCGCATGAATATGGGTTTAACCGAAAAAAAAACAGAATACCAATCAGGTTTGTGGCCAGGGATACATTTGAGAGCGCATTCTCCCGAGTTTATTCAGGTTCACGATTGCGCAGCCTAACAGGGACCTGTGTGGTTAACACTTTTAGGATCGAGATCCAGGGATGTGACATAGAATGCTCAGAAAATTGTCATTGATGATAAGAGTATGATAGGTTGAAATCGTTAAAACTAAATACAGTTGGATAAAAACGATGTTTAGTTTAGTCGATGCAGAAACTCCGTCGAAAGTTTGCTTTAACTACCGTCGTAAATGGCTTTTATTATGTGACAGTAATTGCTCGTGATAACTGGGTAACCTCTACATTCATACAGACTAATATAAATTAAGAAAGAGGAAACATTCTTCTAAAATACAATTTACTAATTTTGCTTACGAATACATTTCTCAGTCACAACAAAAGAGGCAGCTGAAGAGAAAAAAGTGACTAAGCTCAAGAAGCCTTTACTAACCCCTGCCAACACCGGGCTACGATCGCCTGTGTTACGACGTTCAACGCGAACCACGACTGATTTTCACCAGAAGTCATAGCATCCAAACTACAGTGTTTGATAGGTTGGATAGAAAAAATTCTTCCATAGCGCATCATGACACTTCAGGTTTCTGGAGCACTATCTGATCTTATTAGCGTAGCCAGAGGAGATTCACAAAGATTCGTGGTTGAACCTCAACTATGTTTTTAGCTTTCATAAATGGCCTAACATGCGTTCTGTGGTCACAAACATTAATATTTGGAGACGATGCAAAAATATGGGAAACAGCGACAAACTGGGGACTCAGAGGTGCTTCAGAGAACAAACAGTGCTGCTTATCACTGATCGATCGAAAACAACGTCAAATTGAATTCATCGAAATGTTCGGTCGTATCCCTTGGCAACAAAAATCAATTTTCCCGTTCTGGGATATCAACAAGTTCCGCATGCCTCCAATGAGAAGGATCTCGGTGTCATCGTTCAAGACGACCTAAGTTGTTCCATAAACTCCTCCACGGCATCGTCCACCGCTGCAAGACATGTTGATTTGCTGAAGCGAGTATGCAGCAAATTTGAATCCTTTCTGTTTTCACGTATTGTATCAGTCTACCTTCGACCCCGCATTGAGTATGCCATACATGGCGGGCACGCGACCGTAGAATTTTGGAACTTCCTTAAAGAACGGCCCCCACGATGGACAAGTGACTGCATTCTACGATTTATGCGGAAAGACTGGAATCATTGGGGTTGCACTCCACACAGTATCATCGAATTTGAACGGACTAGATTTTGGTGCATCCAATAATGCGGAACTCTGGTCACCAATGTCGTTCTCTGTTTACAATGTCACCCAATACGCATCTCAAGGGGCACTCATTCAAATGAGTGCCCCTAAAACTGTCGACTACAGTGCCGACGTCATTCATGTGCATTCTGAGTTTGTAGTATTTAAATTTCCCACCACGTCGCGCTGTTTCGGCGCCCTCAACAGGTTCTCCCAAGCTCTAACTGAATGAAACGTTACCATATCTTAGTTTCAACATGCGCAGCATTACACGAAACGATGAAAATGTTTGATATTTCTCGTCAGCTTTTTATCGGTAAATCGATCCAACTGTCCAAACCACCCTAAGGGATAAGAACAGTACCCGTTTTCAAGTATTGCGCATACTAAAACCTTTGAATGTAACTTAGAAAAACGGAGTAGGAAGGAGTGTTCCACAATCACACGGCTGCTGGACGAAAGGATAGTTTGAACACCTCCTTTCGACAGGTTTTAGAGTCATCTGCTAAAGATCACTTAACGCTTTCCACCGAGTCTCAACAGTAAATAAAAGTGGGGGATGGACCGAGTCGACAAGACTAGGAGAGTGGTAATACCGGGGTAAGGAGGCAATTAAACGGCTTGCACATAGAAACGGTTTATAAAAGAGACAAATTAACCTGTACATGTGTTAGGTAAGAGTCTGCGCAGCATTCACGGTCGAAATGAATTTGTAGGGATAATCAGGGAAATTAGGCGTGGACTAGGATGCCCGGGGAATCAAGGGAGCAATTTCAATCAACAAAAGAAAAAACGTGTGACGCCAGAATGTGCAGCGAGACACAGCTACTCAGACGATAAATAGAATATAAAAGTTAAAAATTGTTCAGTGTACCAAGTAAGCCTGTGGAGATCAATAATAGAAAAGTGATGAACCAAAATTTGCTAACAGGCGAACGGTGTGGGCACGCTCTTTTGAGCGATCATACCCACCAGTTGAGAATGGTGACCAAGGGTGATGAGCTGTTTGTAGTGGTAAATGCTTCTATCTCGTGGCCTACGGTTGTGGTTGTCGCACTAACCTGTCGTTCTTGTGAACGCTAACAGAATTTAAGGCGGTGATCTAAGGTTGGGAGTCTGATTGCAAAACATCTTCAATAGGCGGCGAAAAACGATAGAATAAAGAATAATCAAAACAGTTGAGAGCGCGAATGCACTAATGGTGTTTTGAAGATGGGCAAAAAGCGGCAGCCACAAGAACTGAGAGTAATGATTGAAAGCATCCGTATCAGCTAGATGGCTGATCGGTTGGTACTGACTGGTGATGAAACACTTACGAATAAGCTTTGTATAGAAAAAGACTCTAAGAGGGAGCGGAGACGGAACAGGAGACGAATAAAATCTCCGGAAGAAGACAGTTGAATCGCGGAAAAGGGAAAGAATAAAATGTGAGGTACTTTCGTGGTAGTGATGAACCGAATTACTGTATTCATTGGGACGGCGTGTACTAGCAAAAAACACCTGACAGTAGGTGAGGGTGAGAGCGTGTGAAACGGTATGCGCTGTACAGTACACCTCCACGATAACTGGTTTTCGTTTGAGGAACCGGTCCACTTAGATCCGTGTCTTACAGTGGCGAACGGCATATGACCCCAATCGGAAAGGTGTGGTATTGTACCAAGCGACAACGGAGCTACTTACCACTGCCGTATGGTACAGGTATGGATGACTGTGTTGTATATGGTCTTGTGCCTATAATACTCTTAGATGGTCAGAGAAGTTTTTTCTATGTCGCCTCCCCTGAACGAACTTGTACACTGAGAGAGACAGACCACAACGGGATGCACCAATAATTTTTTGCATTAATTTTCTGTGCGAACCGCGCTGCTCTGCAGATGCACTGAAAATTCTGGTAAATTTATTCACACAGTGTCCACAGACTGAATTCATTATTCTGAGCTGCGCAGATAAAGGTTTAGAATTAATGCCTATATTCACGTTATCATGTTCATCGAAAATCCTAATCATGCGAGATGAAATGAAGATGTTATGTTGAGAAATACCAGTTACTCTCGATTGCCGTTTGATTCTGTCCATGTGCTGCACGAAGGAAGAGACAGTTACTGCGGTGATCCAGGCTTTCGAGATGACACCAGTCAAGGGAACTCACGTTACCGTTTCAGGACAACGAATCAGAGTGCAATAATTTCGATCAATCAAAGACCATTTGGTTCAAAAAGAGCCCTGGGACGAAGAGAATACAGGTTGCGATTGATCATGATGTGTTCATTCAATGACATTTCTTGGTACATAATTATTTAATCTAGTTAATGTCCTTCGGTAAACCGATCGCAACTTCTGTGGTGTTTTACCTGCGTCGGACTCACGGTAAACTGCTGCAGGTGACGACTAATGCAATTTTGTGATTCGATTACGATCGTGATTTATGATTCGAGGTCATTCTTACCACTAAACTTACTCTTAAAGTTGTTGGGTAAAGACTGCTAACAAAATCTCCTAATCACGTCATTTTCAGAGATAATGCGATAGATTTCAAAGGATCAATTCAAAGGTAATTTTCACTTCTCGATATTGATTTTGATGTATTTGAAAACATCTGGTCAATTGCACTTGAATGCTACACGAATGATATCTATTCCCTATAATTTTCTGGAGTTACGTAACACCGCCTAAAACATCTGCGCGTGTAGATCACATATCAAGGGGATCTATCAACGAGCAGGAAGTGTAAGTAAGGCTTGGTTTATTTCTTATCTGCATAAAAAATACGTACCAGTAAAGGATGGTTTGCGTTAACAGACTAGAGCGTTGTCCCTGTCAGTCAAGTGGTATGGATCTTCAAATTATCGAAGGTCACGAGTTCAAACCTCGCCAACATTGCTACCTAACGACCTATTTCTGTGTACCATATGTTCTCATTCCACTTCATGAAAGTTGTTTATACAATCATGCATTCGTTAAAAGGAATTAAATCAATAAAAAAGTAGATTTAACTGGGCTGTGTTGCAGACAGGTGTGATGAAATCAAGGCATTTGGAATCACTATTCATACCATAATAACGACCCCTTAAAAGTGAAATTAATGAAGCGAGACCAATTAGGGGATTGTCCAAGAATTCATCTGAGGCCAAATAGAAAAGTGTAGACCAAACGGGACAACGTCTCAGAAACAGCCACCAGTGTGAGATGAATTGGTTAATTCGTTGAGGACCCTTATTTAGCCATACGTGTGCTAATATGGTAGCCTTTTGAACGAATCCTGAAAATCAGTCTCAACATCCCGCTGGATGATGTATTATGGTGATCGGTTTACTACTATCCGTTAGTTTCCGCTGAAACGGGAACTGAATCATCAATAATTTTTTCAACTGGTTCATAATAAACAACCCCTTCGTACTTTTGTTTAATGATTTGAACAGACAATTTAATCACGCCTTGCAGCAAACTGGTAATAGGTAGCAAGTTGTTTGACCCTGCCGGTGGAGATTTGAGCCTGCTCATGAGTCTCCGACACATGTTCCACACGTTTGATCTCAAATAGTAAAGATTCTCATTGTTCGAACTGCTTCACATTGAATTTGGCAATGTGACTGAGAATGCGCTTCGGGGTAGTGGGGTTTATTCCCATACGAGATTGTGTTGGCCGTCGAGTTGTCACAGATTGACAGTGGTAGAATGTACTCGGGTTAGTCAAGCACCACACAAGCACAGCGTTGCGTATTCGGAAGCAAACTTCACTTGATATATGTCATAAAATGATGCTAGACTTATTAGTGATCTACGTTGTACATACGAGAAGTGAATCACACGCTAGAACAAAAGAAATCACATAAGTATGAATATGTCATATTTTAAGTGGTATTGTAATGAATGTTACTCGAATACCCAGCCACGGAACCCTTTAATTTTTCTATCTTTTCTCGGTTAATGCTAGCACGTGATTTCGCAATGCACTGGCACCCTGAAGCAGTTTGTTACAATTGCTTGAACGTGTTGTTATGAGGCCTCGTCTAATTATCAAGCGTCAAATGTGCAACAGGAACATATTTGTTACTTTTCTTCTGGGTCCCAAGCAAACCATCAGCTTCAATCATTCATTTTCTGGCCTGGAATAAATGGCGTGTGTTCGACTAGTCTCTGAATCAGTTCATCGTCATTCAGAGATGAGTTACTTTTGTCATTTTGGTACGATCAGGTACAGTTTAGAGGAAACAGTTTTGTTTCAAGTATTAACAACGAAAAGTGAGGATTTACTTTTGAACAGGTCAACTCACAGAGCTTGAGCTTCTGAACATGGATGCGGGTAGTCTCATTGCATTTTTGGGTTAAAACAATAATGAAAAGTACGTAGTAGCCTAAGAATACCATACCAAAAATGCCTGTTTGTTTCTCATCCGATTTCGAACTAACTACATGATCCCACATTTTGTGACCAGGATGCGCAGTAGATGAGAAAGCACTCATGGTGAGGGCGCAGTGGTTTTGTCGCTGTCACCGACGGGCTTAGAACCCGATGGTCTGAGGTTCCAGTCCCGTCACGGTCACTCAACTTTGGTGGAAGACAGCTTTGCTGTAGTCCAATTCAATACCGCGCCTGACCCAGCGGCGTTAAGTACTCCGGAGGAGATACGGCTTTCAAGTGAACTGGAAGTTTTCTTCCCATAGGACCGGGACCTCTTTTGCTGTGTGAAATGATACACAAGCACATATGACAAGGGAAGACAGAATAGGTAAAATTGAATTGTGAAGCATCAAAGAACTATATATTGAAGTGTGTGTGTGTACAAATCACTGCTTATTCACCTACCCACTATCCGGTGGCATCACTGTTGTCGGGACGACGATCGGGATAGGAGCAAAGTCACTTGCAGCGTATTGTCCGGGTGACTGATGATCTAATGTCCGTTTCAGACAGGTGTTTAAAGTCACTAACCTGAAATTGGGTGAACCAACACGAATTACTGAAGCCACACAGATAACCTTGGCAGCCGATGAACACCAAAAGAATAATCTGTTCTGAACACTATCAATGTTATTTGACCAATACTTTTATCACACATGGACTAAAACAAGCACTCAGCTTTGGAGTGAATCGTCAAACTATTTGCGTTCAATAACAGATACCCGGGAATTTTATTTGACACAGAAACATTGATTAATATACACGGCAGACATGACCGCGTCTTTCGGCGGGGATAAAGCCGCGTAGCCTAGCAGGTCGGGAGTTCGGAAGTTCAAATCCAGCTGAAACTGATCAACTTTGCGATCATCATTGTGATTATTCAGTTAGCCGTCTCCTAAAAATTGACCTTAAATTGACCTGTTCAATGTAAAAATAAACAGATTATTAGGTAGCAAAATAGAAATGCATAGTAGTGCTTATCGCCTACTAGCATTTAGAGTTGTGACTTAGTTTATTATGCTCCTCGGATTCATTACACGAAATACGGCTCCTTGGCCGAAGTAACCATACCGATAATCGTTTAACTGAAAACTGAAAACTTAACCACACACTTCTCGATATATCTGCATGTCTGAGCTAAAAATAACTATTGTTTACGCTGAAATACTTGATAAAGCTCGAATGACACCGGCGAGGAAATTTACAGAGCATACCAAAGCTACCAAAGCAATGTGCAATTTGTCAACCTCAGATCAGCTTCCACCATAGTACGTTTTCTTGTTTGAAACCTTTCAGATCAAAGATAAATCGACTAATTCTTTTGCCTTCATCGGAACTACAAACTGACAATGGCTCACATCGTGTTTCATAAAACGTATGGTTTCTATGCCTCAATTCTCTGCATTCTACCTGGTATGAGATTCATTATTGGATACCACCGAACGTTTACGTTCAGGGAGCAAGAACATGAACCTGCAATCATTGGCTGAATAGTCTTGTGGTTGTTTCAATAGGCATCGCAGTGTGGTATTCAATGAAAACGCAGCATTCCACAGGCACGGACGCCTATTTTCAATGATAAGAATTGATTGAGAACTTTATGCGACAAACCATGTGTTCTAGATTTGAGAAAGAGGAAAGTTGTACAAGATTTATCCTCAAAACTCGGCGACTATTACTATGGAGAAGAAGTAATGGGTTAGAAAACGGCAGGTTGTTATCACCTATCAGACCTTTTCAAATGCATTTAGCAGAAGAACCTGTCTTGTTCTACATGGCACCATGGTAGCAAATTTTTCCAAGTAGTTCACGACCGTTGAACGTTGACGAAATTAGAGTAATGTTAATCAAACGGTTTGAATGATTGAGACAGGAGGAAAAGGGTTCGAATCCGACTCCTCCCACTGATCATGCACGTTTGTTGTATTCCCCCGGGCAGTCTTGAATTAATCTGTCACCTACCTATAATTGATTGGACAAGTGTACCCTAAGTAAATAAAAAGTAAAAAATTTAAAAAAGAGACAGTTTTGATACTTGCAATTAAGTTAGCACGTCCTATGTTGTCTGTAGACCAATTGTTACATATAAATCAAGTCTATTGGAGTCAGAAGTAGCTGTATACAACCGGATGAGCAAATTCTCAGCATTTTGCTACGAATGAGAGTAGTAATTTTCTGCTCTGGAATCGCTGTCCTGGGTTCGGTCCTAATTGTGGTCTAAATCTTCAAACTGCGAATAGTACCCAAAAAGAACAACTCGATGTAAGGCAAACGTTATTTCATAATTTGTTTTAAAAAATATAAATCTCAACGGGACATTAAGGTTTCAAATTGTATACGATTACTGAATGCTAATGATCTGTGTTAGACCCGGATACGCCGGTTTACGCACACCTATATATGGTTGATCTTAGTTAACATGCAAGTTGAATTTGACCGTCCATCGAGAGCTGTGTCAGAAGTTGGTGCTTGATCGGAACAGATGATGGTTTGCGTAGAACTGAAAAAGTCGATCTCCGTTATCTGTTCGTTGGCTGGGCAGAGCACAACTACGGCGTAGGCAAGCTTCTGATGCGCTCAGTTTTCCAGCCTGCGCGTTAAGACTACCTGCGAGAACAACCATGTCGGAGCTTCGGCTCAACCGAATCAGTTTGGTACGTTTATCGTAAAACTCGTCCTTTTATGCGTCAAAATGGCAGTTGGTCGGTGCATATGCTGATGCGATGAACAAACATCTTTTGGTGTTGCTTCCCTTCCGGAAGCTGATAGACCCTTGGAGCCGTATGGCACATAAGCGACTGTTGAAGGGGATCCGATCGAGTATTGCGGCTTTGGCTGTATTGTTGAATACAATGCCCACACCACGCTGGCTTACTGAACGGCCTTCGTCATCACCTGACGTGCGGAAGAAGAACCTTGAAGACAATCCTAGTGCACGTAAGTGGCTTGTAGTACTAGGATCTGGGATTCGCGTCTCCGAGACACAGCAGACATTCATTCCCAAAGAGTCCATTGTACGCTTCAGACACCTACCTGCATCAGAGTCCCAACGTTGAAAGCCCCAAGAATCAGAGCTGGACGAGGCCTCGGAATCTACAATCTATTTTGTGGTAAACCACTTACCGGGCTACTTGGTAATGAACTTTGGCAAGCGACGAACAAGTTGTCTGAGGGAGTGCTACGGGTTGGAAGAAGGGGTAAAGGAAATGGGTCGGGTAGAGAAGAAAAAGAGTTGAACAAAGGTTTGGATACCTGAGCAGTAGCCCACTTATCCTTACGCAACCCGTTCGATGCAATGGGTAATGTGGTCCTGATGATCCTGCGCGACGACCGATGCAGTACGGAATTATATTTTGGTCGTGTATGTATTTGAGTTTGATGGATGGGTGCTGCCAGGAAGTCCAGTCCTAGTCTTACAACGGCGGTGGTGGCGTCCTGATTCGGTGGCTGTCACCGGTGTGCTTTGAATCTGATGGTCCGAGGTTGAATGCTCGCCAAAGCACCCAGGTTTGAAGGTAGCTTTGCTGTCGCCTGGGTCACTATCACGCCAGAACTAGCTGAGCCTTATGTGGTTCCCCACCCCAATTTCCAGGGTTTAAGTTACCGTTTCTCATCAATTAACAGCATGTCTTTGTAACTATGGGTTTCAACGCACCTGGTTTTCATAATAAAAGTATCATAAAACAGCTGGTTTTAATCCGGTTTTTCGGTAGAATGAATTAAGATTGCATTGGATATTCCTCAGCGTTATTGGGAAAGCGAGACCATAGCTCTTGTCACTAGTGCGTTGACCGTCGGATAATCAATGCCCGCCAGAGCAAGTATTTGTATACCAATCGAGTTCTTTATCAACTGAGTATACTGTGGAACTTAAGCACAACGAGATCAGAACTTACCATCGATTAAATTTCAGATCAAGAAGTGATTCAATGAAGCATGAGTACGCTGAAGATTATTCACCATGAGATGTTTACTTTGGTGGGACGGAGACGAAACTACGCAAGCACACATTTTGATTATAGACTCACCGATGTCCGACACCGACCAGTTGCGCAATAGTGTTGGCCAGTGCAATCAAACTGGTCAGTTTGTTGATCAGATAGAGCAAAAAGAAACTGGTCTGGAGAAAAGAAGCAAGCGGCAGAGATAGAGGGTGTGTGTGTGTGCAATTGTTTACCTCGTGTTACTTCGGAATCACCTCAGCCAGACAGTCAAAAAACGTGCCGGTTAAGGAAATGGGCCACAAAAATGTAATCGGCAAATTGTGAAAACATCGCGCGTAATGGAAGGGGTTTGAGACACACTGGGAGTGAAACAATCAACTACGTCCACTGATTATGAAAAAATAGTGTGAGATTCGCATATTTCTCCGGTAGGACCTGTGCCTGAAATGGAATACCTAGAATTACAATCACAATCCTTCTGACCTAGACGAGACAAAATTTATAATGTTTTATCTTAATCAGCTATTCCTCAACTATTTATCCGGGGGTAAATGTAGACATGGCGAAAAAGGACCACCTCTAACGTAACAGTCGGCTGTTTGTGTGCTCAAATTTCGTCCTTTCCGTGAAACTTCACGAATTTCTCACTTTACTTGGCACTTGACCATTTTCTCTCCTCAACATGCGGTGCATTTTTCTATTTAACTAAAGAAAAGTAAATCAGAAGCAGAATGCACGAAGTATGTGCCTTTCATCGGGCTCTTACAAGCAAATTATTCAGTCCCTTTTTAGTCGTTGGATTACATTTTGTTGCATCATACGATTCTGATAACACTATACCATCTGGAGTCCGATGCCTTAATTGCACGTCTTCAAGATTATTTTTAAAATACTCCCTGGTCAAATCAATGCCACATCTGAAGTAGAAAACACCCTGATAAAACAAATAAGTTATACCCAAACAGGAGTGCAAGGGGCCTTGTGCATGCAGAGTCTATAAAAAATGTTTGATGATCCGTTGGGTTCTCTTGAAAGCAACTGAATATGATCTTGATCACAGCAAACATTTTACATCGGTAAAACGGTGCCACTGGAAAAGGGCGTGTTTTGTTTGCCGACGTGCCCAAACGACAGTCTTCTTTCAAGATCACAGAGATTGGTTGTGAGGTTCTCAAAAGATCATTGATNCCCCCCCCCCCCCCCCGAAAAAAAAAGATCAAGGAAAATATATTTAGACATGAACAAATTTAACCGGATCTCAAAGGAGAAATTCGTCGTGTATGCAGCAACTGAAGCGGGAACCGAAAATTTAGGCGGCACGGGACAGCTATTTCCACCTGGCTGAGTCTCATTAGTAGAGTGAATCTGCCTGTGAGGTCTTCGTTTTCGATTCCCAGTTAGGTCAATGGATTCGCACTGTTGATGAGACACAACCAGGTCGAAACAGCTGTCCAGTGCTTCATAGCTTTCATTTCTTAATCCAAACAGATAAATGAACAACCATATTTTCTGTCATTCACAAACATCTCAAATGCACCATTAGGATAGTCACTGATGATGAGTGAAACTTACCTGCGAGGAGAGGGGCAAACACAGCACAGGTTATTAGTGCTAGGATCTGTCTTCAGATGGGATATGAAATTCACAATGACAACTAGGTGAGCTCCGTTCATGGAAGTGTTATGGAGGTTAACGCAATACGTACCCAGTAGCTTTACTGGAATTAATGACTCTTGAACATTGCCCGATGAGGTACGGGCTGCAATGAAAGGGCAATACTCATAGTGACGTTCACAGGGACACATTTGCCATTTCTATACTATAACACCTTCGATCAGCATCAATATACCAAATCTGATTAGTTTGTGCGTTTTGTTTCAGGAAAGATCGCGAAAGAAAACAAAAGTGAGGGCTAATAACATTTCGTGATGGCCAGTCTTATTTGAGAATGGCTTTAGAATAGTCGGAACGGATCGCCCGGATCGCTTGCTTCTCGGAGACCCTCCAAATTAAGAATAGTTTTGTCGCTGTTACCGTACAGATAAAACATGCTTTTATTTAACCCAGTTTCCCTATAGCATTCTCCGGATTTATCAAAGATTCTGCCATCACGATGAGACTGCATCAGGACGTAGTGTGATCGCTTGTGCACCTCTGTGACCCAACGAGCTACACAGAATGGTTTTTATCAAGCCCGGAGATCTTATCATGTCTGTAAGGTCAATGGGTAGAGGTCGGACGAAGTCCAGTCGCCTGGTCCTCCAGGTTGGGGGTTCGACTGCAATTTGCGTTTCAGTCGGTAAAAATGGTGAAGGAATAATCGATCCAGGTAAATGGGCCCCAACTTCGCTTTACCCGCTGCCTTGCAGTTAAGTTTTTGTTAAAACTAAAGGATTTGGACGAGAACCCTAATCGTTCTTCTGCTTAGTGGTTAGACACCCTAGCAGTACCCGTCCATCAAACCCCAATGCATACACAAAATAAAAATAATTTC
>UZAN01040935.1:0-14408 GCA_900618425.1 Echinostoma caproni | reverse complement strand
TGATGATCAAAGATCCTGACAGATCTAAAACAGTTGAATATGGTGATAATCGGTTTTCCAAAGAGGACTGGGATGTTATACTTAGTCCGTATCTATATGAAGCTTTTGGTAACCAAGGGACAATAGGGTCACAAAATGTCAAACAAACGCCAGTGATCGCGAGCCCGCTCTGCTCCAAACAAGATTGCTGCTAATTCCGCTAGGCTTGAAGTCATTCACATAGTGCAGCAAGATCAAACATCAACGAATGGCGTGTCTAACCAGTAAACCAATCATCAAATATTTACTATGGGAATAACTTACAAGCTCATGCTTTTCTCGTCCCGTAGGTTCGTGTTGTGGTTAAAAAACAGTGATACATAAAATTCCTTGTGTAACAATGTCACATGATACGGGATTCTTCCACTGCTGCACGCAGCTTCACTTATGTTGGAATGTAAGGTGTGCTAATGTTTCATCGGGTCTCAGTTTGAAAGATTCAGTGCTTGGTGCACAGACGACGTGGATTGGGAGAGAGTTCCAGATCGAAAACACTCTGACTGCAAATGACTGATGTTGGTATTCCAATTGGCAGTTTGGGACCACTAGTTTAAACGAATATCCTCTAGGATAAACTTTGGGTGATAACTTTTGCTTCAGGCGACACGGATAGCTTGGATTTTGCATTATTTGGTATATCGTAATCATATCCCTTCTGATGCGCCGGTAGTGATTAAGATATAACCCTTCAATCTCTGTATACGTCTAAATAGCGATTCAACCCCCTAACCATTTTGGTGACCATCATTTGTGGACGCTCCAGCATTTCACAGTTACGTTTTAGCCATGGATTCTGTGATTGAGCGAATGTATGGTGATAATAGACGGAGGAAAAGCGCTGACTCAAGCTGCCCAAACACCCGCTTAAGCAAACCGTTATCCTTTACAGTTACGTTCGACATAACACAATATGATGTGCTGCCACACAAATTCAGTAAAACCCTTGATTACTGTGTTCTTCAATCCTTTGTCTGGGTTCTATTCCTAATTTCATTGACACTGACGTTGACACCCACTTGGGCAAACTACGAATATAAACGCGTAGAACGGCATACAGTCAGATAAACTGATTAGCACAAACGGTACTCAGTTGATCTACACTATCATGCGGGAAGAAGTCAGCGGTACTTGCTCATCGTCGTTTGGATATCAGAGGTATTAGATAAACTATATTATATATATTTATAATGTTCGGTTGTTCGCCGAAGTTAGTAATTGTACTACAAACATTTGATCACCAATCAAGATGACATTCTCAATGCATGTGAGCTGATGGACTTACGCCTACAAACATTCTTCAAATTCGACGGTGAAATCTACGAACAAGTGGAAGGAACACCCATGGGTTCACCAATTTCCGGAATCATTGCTGAAGTCGTGACGCAAAGTCTCGAAAGGACGATTCTATCACAACTACAGCCCGAACTCTGGCTTAGAAATGTAAATGACATTCATGATCCTGAAGTGATCAGAAATGGACATAACTTTAATGAGCATCAGCAATATCTTCCCGGATATCAGGTTCATCATGAAAATAGATCAGAATGTCAAATAGGCATTCCTCGATGTCCTAGTGACAAGATCATTGTCCGGACCGTTAGAAACATTAGTATACAGCCATATTACCTACACGGACAAATCCTGGAATACACCAGAAACCACCCAACCTGTCACAAGAACATTTGCATTCGGACACCTTTAGAAAGGACCAAAACACACTGCAGCACCGAAAAGTTGAGGCAGCAAGAGAAGGAAGTATTCCTACACCGGCAACTTCGCCAAGCGGACAGTAACTCAAACACAACGACACCCAGGGACAAACAAACAACCGAATAATCGAGTAACCCTAACGTATGTGAAAAAATTTCGGAAATGATCACGAGAATACTGATGCCACACAACATTCAAGTCGCCCACAAACGCAAAACAACCCTACGGAGAATCTTGTCCAAAATCAAGAAGCAACAAGAAGACAAAGATCGAACAAATGTGATTTACTGCATCAATAACAAGGACTGCAACGAGTGCTACATCAATCAAACAGAAGGAAAACTAGTAACTAGCGTGCACTAATACAAACTGGCCATCAGAAGACACGATGCGCTTTCCCTCATCTCAGTTCACGAGGACCGCTTCGATTGCGAAAACAGCGAAGTTGTTGATCAGGCCCGCTCGAAGCACGCCAGAGAATTTTCGGAAGCTTGGTATTCATCGGAAAATTCGGTCAACCGACATATTGACATCGATCAAGTCTACACCCCCATGCAACACAAGGACCAATGAAGGTAAAAACGTGGGTTGTGTCACACGTGACAACAGGACAATAGTAACGCTTAGATTAATCGATCAACGACCAGCCGTTCGACTGCTCCCGTTCACTGCATCCCCTATCGGCACAAGGCAAACAAACATTAACCAATTAGACAGCTCCACGTCTCTACATCACTCAACGACCGAAATAAAAAACGGACACTCGTAAGCGCCCACCCAGTTACTTCATTGAAAATGTCACCTCGATTGGTGATGAAACGTTTGTAATACAGGTGCCAAGCTCGGCGAACAACTGAACATCAAGTTATACTAACCGAACTATAAAAACGACAATCAATAGCGTTGTTTACAAGACTGCCATATATATATATACAGAGAGAGAGACCAGTACATAACGCCGTATATCTCATATTTGTTGGTTTTTTGTAAACGAAAATTATAGCAAGGTAAGTTTAAATACCTATGGTGGAATCACTTTGTAACTTCATTATCCTAAAATAAAATATCTTTATTGATTAGGTGTGTATAATTAGACCGGTACTGAACCACGGTGGTCTGAATTTGTGACAGCCGGTAAAGATTCTTTGGTTACCTGATCTCTATGGAAAGGGGCGCATCGAATGGGCGATGCATTATTGTCACCGGTGTAGAACACGGCTGAGTGATATCATATCATATATCATATATATCATATGTTTCACTTATGATTGATAGGCTGAAGATCGAAGGGTGAGAGTAACACAAACGAAATGAATGTATGGACACTGTAAGCTAATGGGGCAAATTTTGTCTAATGAGACGAATGAGTTACCTCCATTACAATTGCTTCCAAGTATCTAAATGTACTGAATAAGAAACTGAAACGGCTGATCAAATTCAAAGATTTTATTATAGAATTTGTTGCCTCTCCTACCCTACAGAGTGTTTTTGTACAAATGAATCGATTGATCAAGAAAAGCGAGGTGAATAAGGTCGTAAATTTTCACTGTTTCATCAACTACTATGGATGCAGAAGTTCGAGTCATATCAATGATCTATTCAGTCTTTGCTAAAAGAATCTATTGTGAAAGCAGAAACCATGTGAGGTGATAAGGTATTCCAGATAATGCATATTCTCAGCCCAAAGAAATGACACCAGAATTCTATGAGACATTTTTAGAACACTAACTTGAAGGAAGGACAAGATGAACAGTGGACAACGTGGGTTGGTCCGGATGCTTCACTACTACTTGATACACCACACGCAAATTTTCTCGAGTTTTATGATGATGTGTGGAGTGCAATTCCGCCAACTATCCATTAAAGTTTTGAAATGTGGTCACTTTATCATGTTGGTGACCATATTCTGTGGACTTTCCAAAGCCTTACGGTTGAGTTGCATCCCTGGGATTTCAAGCTTGAGTGGCTTACTCAACATGGGGTCTGTGCGGGCTGATAACAAAATTAGTAACAGCATAGATCCAAATTTGACAAAGATTCGCTCAATCACACCAATTTTTCTTACGATTCAGGTTAACCTGGAGTATTTTGTAGACGTCTTGAAAGATGACACCTACAAATTTCTCGTTCGAGGTATAAGAAAGTGGCTGATATCCGAGATATTATGTAAACCGAGTTTTGTGGCGAGGGGATGCAAGCGTAAATCTCACTGCATTCAATTTTACGTCATTTGTGATTAAACATTGATAATCAGCCCTGAGTGTTCTCTTTACTAACAATGAACGTTTGTCTCTGTATGCCATACTTTTGTATCATCTGCAAAATGACGATTTTGGTTAAGAGACGTCCGTTACAGAGAGCACTTATGAACATCATAAAATTTCATCATCAATTATGACTCCCCAAGGAACCCCATGAACCACGTTAAAAGGACCAGATCATCACGATGGCACTGCACTTTGATGTCAACAATCGCTTTTGTGCGATGAGTCTCCAGCGTTCACCTGATGTTCGGAAAGGAAGCAACACCAAACGGTGCTTGCTCATCATATCGACATATGCACCAACCAAGTGCAGTGCCAATTCACAAAAAAGAATTTTTTTCGACACACTTACCAAACTCATCCGATGAAGCCATAACTCGTATGCTATAGTGTTGGTAGGTGACTTGAAAACGCATCCGAAGCCTGTCTACAAGTGGGGAGGGGGCGCACTGTTCTCCTCGCTCAGTGAACAGACAACGGTAATCGACTACTTCAGTTCTGCGCAGATCACTGACTGTTCTGATCGAGAACTAGTTTTCGTCACAGCTCTCGTTGGACGGTAACATAGTGTTCTAATTCAACGATAGGTTGACCCAAATAGACCACATAGCTGTAAGCTATCGTTAATGTGGTTCGGTGGTTCGATCCTATTGGACTACCTGCATTGAATCTGCTCACGCACTGGTACTGACTAATTTGACTCATCGATCGTCGCCAAAAATCGCTTCCTTAGTTAGCTCATCATCGTCAGCGCGATCCATCTGTTCACGCACGTTATGGGTAAAACCTTGGACAGGAGCTGACAGCAGCACGAAGTGGCAGAGTAAATCATTGTGGCATCAAATCAAACTTACAATGCATTCGGCAGCAAAATTTGCTTGTGGAACCGAGGCCAAGGTTCGTCGAAGACATTTGTTCTCTTAAGTGTCAGTAATCCCGACGGAACAAACGCGGAGGATCCCAATCTGCCAAGATCAATATAGTGAACTATGGCGCCTGTAACGTCAACTCAGGAAAAGCCTTAAGAAAGATCACGAAAAATGGGGGGCTAAAATAGCTAGTGAAATGGAGGTAGCTCCTGCATCAGGGAATAGCCAAAGACTGTTTCACCTTAACCGCAGCATCAGAGGTCTTCGCACACCGGTCAGCGAGACCATTCGCGATAAAATTGAAGTGTTTACAATACAGGACAACGACTTGACCGCTGAGCAGACTATTTTAGTGAACAGCTCACTTGGCCTCGTGCCACTGTGGTTATTCGAGCAATTGCAGCGGAAAGTCCATGGGTGGTAACATGTTAATTAGAAGTAAGAAGCTATATTCAATCATTAAAGAAAAGGAAGGCAGCTGGATTTGATGGTATTATGTCCATTCTTTTCAAACTAGATTGTGAGTTTCTAGTCGATTCGATTACTAGTTTACTTCTCGGCATCTGGTCGGAGGAGCGTACCATTTATCCTGGGATGAATTGTTCATTGTTCTGATCTTCAAAAAGGGATCACGTAACGATTACGCAAACCACTGGGGAATCGTTTCTGTTCTGATGATCACAGGGGCCAGATATTTCGCCGCCTGACACCTGTTAAGGAAGATGAATATTCTCGAACAACAAGAAGGAATCCGACCGGGTCACGTTTACATTCACCAAATCTTCTTTCTGCCGCGAGTCGTCGGATTGCATCACACATCGCCGACCAATAATCGTGATTTTCCTTGACCTAAAAGGTCCCCTTGGTGTAGTTAACCGCGTATCCCTATTGAGTTTGTTGCTTTTTAGAGGAATGCCGCAGAAGCGTATAAACGTAATATGATCACTATGACTGCACACTTCGGGTACCGTTAGAGTCCACTGTGGGCTAAGCGTATTGCTTCATGCCAGAAATGGTTTTCGTCAATGACGCCCTGTTACGCCATTCCTATTCAACTCCGACGTAGACAAAATTCTGGAGAAGGCACTAAGTGGTCTCCAGAATGATGGTCAACTGGAGAAAAGCTGTGCGCTTTCAAGTACGCTGACGACTTGTTTTGTCTTTTCGAAAGTATGGAGGATGTACAAAGCGCTCTTGGCAGACGTTCAAGTTCCTTAACTCCATTTGGTATGTGCTCTGCACCTACAGAATGCAAAAAGATGCTACATGGCTGGGTGTCATCTACCCCGGCTCTGATACTTGATAGTCAAGAATCAGATATCGTGGTTTTTTTTCTCCTACTTCGGTAATTGCGTGACAAATTACGATAGCGTAGTTAAGGCATTAAACGCCCTCATTTCCAAGGCACGAGCAGCGTACGCAGGACTGAAGCATCTATGTTGCCGACTTAATGTTTCCTTCAGACTGAAAGGTCGCTTAGCCTGAGCCGGCATGTGGTCAGTTCTACTTTACGATTACAAGACCCTTAATTTGCGCGTGGAAGATATTCGTGGTCTAGAAGTCTTCCATTGCTGATGTTTACGTAGTTTGGCACGGGTTCGATGGAGCGAGCATGTAAGGAACTCTGAGGTAAGCCATCGTATACTTGGCAATGATTAGGTGGGAATATCTTCGTCAAATAGAATTCAGATCAGTAGGGTTCACCAGTTAGGATACTTATTGCTCATTTCCAGCTCTCATCTACTTCACCACTCCTTATTTGGAGTTGCGGCTCCAGGTTTAGAAAACCACCTATAGGTCAACAGTTGACTTGGAAAGGTGGCAAGAACAAATGTCTAGAGTAATTAGGCAAAGTAGGTGTCGCTCGTCTTCCAGGCTGGGGTTCGAAAAAGTCTGTGACTGGTTGATTGGAGACTCCAAAGATTATGGCAAAAAACGGACGGCAGTGGCGTTTTTGTTATCGTTTCTTACCAGGTCAGAATGCTTGAAAATTTATGTATTCAAAGTTAGATTGTGTACTCGGTGTATTGACCCTAGGGGTTTACTTTCTTTGCCTCGCTCTATTTAGGCCCGAACCTTATCCATCCTTTACTTTCTCACTTGACTTGTGTGCACTGCGAGCTTGGCAGCGATCAGCTTTTGATCTAACAGATTTATGTGTTTCACCGACCACAGGTAACTCCGTTTTAGACAGAATTATAACAAATCACCCCGAATTCCTCTCTCTTTATCTCCGAGCACCCGTATCAACCAGTGATCATCGTCTGCTCCTTCTTAGACCTAAGATATATTCCCGTTCTGCCTTCCATTCATTTAGGCAAAGTAACCAAATCAAAATCCGTCTTCAAAACACGTCACGTAAATGTATTTTTCTCCTTCAAAGAGCTCTATCCCATGCAGTTTCATGGTTTTCCCTTGAGCCTTCGCTGAACAACAGGGTTATTCTTTTTGTTGATATAATCAGTTCCATCTTTGACATCTGTTGCCAGAGGGAAACCCTATTTCTCTCCGATGGTCCTATCGCATCTCCGAAACTCAAAACACTTAGGAGACAAGAGGAACATTTCTATAAATCCCGGAATTCATCAGTGGTCAGCTACATTTCCACCTTGATAAAAAAGAAAATCAAACGTATCGATACAACCTATGGGAATCAACTCCTGTGCAGCCAAAATAGGAGACACCTATGGAAAGGAATTCGGTTCTTAAGTGGAGCGAAGTCCAAACCAGGTGAATGTGGACGTTGAGAGTATAAATCAGGCATTTGTGCATCCGAGTAGCGATCCTTCTGTTTCATGGATTCCGGAAGACGCAGCTAACATAACCCCGTTCTCGAAAGAAAGAAATATTTAAACTCCTTCGCACTACTAAATCATCCACTGGTATTGGTCCTGACGGTTTATCTTCATCCCTTCTAAAGCATGGTGCCCTGGCTCTAACGGATGCTTTTACTTCTTTCCTCAACACGTCACTTAGTTCATATTCAATTCCCGATTGCTGAAGACTTGTCACGATCATTCCCATTCCAAAACCGTGCAGATCCAGCACCCTGTCCAAACGTTTCCGTCCCGTTGCTCTAACGTCATGCGGTCTCAGATTGGCAGAACGTGCCATTCTCAAACACCTTTCTGCTTCCTTTTGTACCCCTGAAGACCATCTCCAGTTCGCTTATAAATCAAACAGGTCCACTTTGGATGCTGTTGCCTCCTTCGTTCATCACGTTGCCAAATCGTTAGACGCTTCTGCGAAGTTTGTAAAATGTGTTTTCTTAGATTTTTTGTCAGCCTTTGAATCTGTTCCACGTTCCGTCCTTCTTCGTAAAATGGAATCATTTTGGCTGTACCAAACAGCCGCTGGCATGGCACGTCGACTAATTCACAAACAGAACTCAGCAGACTCGGCTCGGCAGGAAAACGTCTAAACCACTCGTGAACAATTCGGGAGTACTACAGGGTGCCGTATTGTCTCCGTTCTTGTTTTCCACCTATATCAGTGACCTGTCTGCGAGTTCTCCAGCCCAGTTATTTAAATATGCTGATGACGTAGCCTTCTGCCAAGCCATTTCTGTGCCTGAGAACCTTTTCCATTTCTCGAATAATCTATCGCGTATTCATGAATTTTCCGTTCGTTTTGGACTGTCTTTTAATTTATCCAAGTGCATCGAATGCACTTTCTCCCTTTCTCGATCTGTTTATCCTCGTGATCCGTCTGTCGTAAATACGGATCCCCTAACTAGAGTTGATTCCGTGAAGTATCTGGGAGTTAAAATTTACACTAACTTAAAGTGGATATCCCATATTTACAACTCTGTACAGAAACTTCGCAAATTATCTTTTCAACTCCGAAGACTTAGGCAGTTCAATGACAAGCAAAAAATTATTTCACTTTTTGTTTATCAATGTGTTTCCCCGTTCTTCTGTATCTTTCCCCGGTGGCTTTTGCTGGTCTACTAAAGAAAGATTTCAAAATTCTTTGTCGCGGTTTGTCGATCATCAGTTGTGTGTCCTTTATACCCGTTGATGAGCTATCTAAAAAACAGTGTGAACTTCACTTGTCCGCATGTGAAACATTTGCCCAGAAAATCCTCGCTGACCCAAACCATTCTTTACATGGAGATTTATCTAAATGCTGCTCTCATACGTCTACATGTTCTTCTTATCGATTATTACCCTCTCGCATTAGTCTCTACAGAAATTCCCCGGATCCCTATCTTGCCAGAATCCCCGTAAACCGAGAGCGCGCTTCCTCAGAATTTCTCAGTAACCTTAAAGGCTAAATATTTTACTTGTATCTTCCCTTCTATTGATGAGATGTGTAAATTTTTGACTGAAATGCAAACATTCTGTTCTCGCAAAGGTCTATACAAATACAAATACAAACACAAGTTCACTTCTCCGTATCTCGCTGTACGATGATGATGATGATGATGATGATGATGATGATCAGATCATGACTCAGAAACCTAAACTGCTATAGTGTGTTGTCAAAGAAATTCTTCTATTCAACCTAGCACAAACCCTCGAATTCCCTAATTGTAAACATTTCTCAATAGTAATTTGTAGTTCACACAATCAGAGGCCTTAGAAAATTCACTACATCACCATGATCAACTGCTTCTGTCTACTATTCTCGGGCCAGAAGCAAGTTAGTCGTACATGATCACTTGTAACAAAACCAACATAGCAATGGAAATTATGTGTTGCGCTTTTTCAAGAGACCCATTACGTGCGTTGCATGAATTTGGACGATATGGGAAGGGGAGTAACGAGGTGTTCGTTAGTCGGGTAGCTACGACAGCTGAATTTGTATGCAATTGAAATTACGCTTTGTTTCCATGCTTGTGGAAGCACAGTGTTATCCAATATACGTTAAAATGGTTCACATCGTCGCTGAGCTAGCCATATTCCTTGCCAGTTTGATATGAATTCTAGAATGGATGATATCTATCGTTGTCAATTAGTTCATTTTTATAATCAAGAGTTTCGACGTTATCTTTTTCGTGGAAAAAATTATTTCTGGTTAGCGTTGGATGCCGTATATTGTTGAGTAACTGAGGAGGTCTTAGCCCAATGTTGGTAGGTTCAGTGAACACTTGAGCGTATTGAGCTCCTAACGATTAACCTGCCTATTGATTTAACCCAAACAAATCTTGCGAAACTGGGCACTGCAATGCCAGACTTGAGTTTACGGAGGCATTTTCATGCCTGTCTTAGGTTATCTATTACTATTAGTATTATTATTTATTATCCACCTCGTCAGTTTTTCTAGGAATATGAACTTATCTTCCCGCACCAAATTAATGCCGCGGTTTCCCAGTAGACAGTACAATACAACGTTAGGTCATCGGTTCATTCCAAAGGAACACGTAAATGAGTACACACAAGATGAGAATCCGACATTTTGTCCTTCAGTCCTAAACACACAACTATCTGAAACGTGAAGAAAAATTTCAGCTTTGCTGCATAAAAGGTATTACCAAGAGCATCGGATAGTCTCTCTTGTATTACTTCCGTCGATGCATCCCCCTTGAACGGCAAGTCAATGTATACAGACTTCTTTCTGACCTCAGCCTTCTTCACAATATCTCCACTGCACTGAATCATGTTGCTAACATGTCGTTTCCGGAAAGCCGCTGTGTGTGAAGATAGTGCGTAAGAACCGGAGCTCCTCTTCTATTGTGTCCTCACTGCAAATTTTCCTTGCTCTATCTGCTAGGCAGCGCACCAAATTCCTCTTCACTTTGAGCGGTACAAAGCTGCAAAAATGAATATATTGGCCGTTCCAAGTTATCTTCTTATGCATTGATCGTTGCACCAAGCCATTCGATCTACGACTCAAACAGACGTCTAGAAATGCCAACTTGTCTTTTTCCATTTCGACAGTGAATCCTATGTTTGGTGAGTAGCATTGAACTTGCTCAATAACTCGTTTGTTTCTGATGTCGAGCTGATCACGCACACAATATCATCCACATATCGTGTGTATAGCACACAATCCTGAATGGAAGATTTACGTTGGTTATTTTTTAGTTTTGCCATGAATACATCGGTGAATATCGGTACTAGCGGTGATCCCGTGACTACACGATCCGTTTGTCGATAAATCTGCTCGCTGAACTAAAATTGAACGTTGCGTGCAAAAATAAAACAGTTGTATCAGGTCGTCCAAAAGAAGGCCTATCTCAACATTGTTAGAGATTAGACAAAGGAAACTAGCCCATGCTCTTAGTAATACCTTTTATACAGCAAAGCTGAAATTTTTATTCACGTTACAGCTAATTGTGTGTTTACGACTGAAGGACAAAATGCCGGATTTTGCCGTCACAATTTTTGTGTACTCATTTACGTATTCTTGCGGAACAATGTACATAGACCGCAGTCAGTCGTTTGTCCGAACGAATTTGTGAACACCACCCCGCATGGCTGAATACGGGAACGATTAGGTCACTCACTAGTGCATTGGTTGCACGCCTAGTTGAAACAAATCACACTGTGAATGTAACCGAAGCATTCCGTCCGCTGCATCGAGTTTGTGGTTGATTATCAAGCCAGGTTCGATGTCGTACGCTGGTTACAGCAGAAGCGGTAAAAATTCGTCTGCACAACCCCCCTCTGTGTGCCCAAAAACGATTAGTGCAGGCGCCTAAGCTCCCTAGCCCACCAACCACACACCCCATAATCCGAGTGGTCTCAGCAATCGGATGACATAACAATTAAGTGATCTCAAATGGGAATTCGTCGCGTAAACAGCAAATGAAACGTGAAGGGAAAATCTAGGAAGTACTAGACAGCTGTTTCGACTTGGTTGTGTCTCATCAGCAGTGCGAATCGATCGACCCAACTTGGGATAGAACCCGGGACTTCATGAGCAGAAAGCAAGCATGCTGCCCACTACGACACCTGGCAGCTGATCAGACCGTTTTTCATATTCCATTTACACGATATAGCACAACCCATCTTTGCGAGCTTGTTGCGGGCCACCGACTCTACTCATCTCAGCACTAGCCTCCAGGGTTATAACTCGGTTGGAAACATTCACAACCTGACTACTTATTTCACGTGAGTAATGGAAGATTGGATTAAATTTCAAATGAGATGGGTTGTGCTATATCGTGTAAATGGAATATGAAAAACGGTCTGATCAGCTGCCAGGTGTCGTAGTGGGCAGCATGCTTGCTTTCTGCTCATGAAGTCCCGGGTTCTATCCCAAGTTGGGTCGATCGATTCGCACTGCTGATGAGACACAACCAAGTCGAAACAGCTGTCTAGTACTTCCTAGATTTTCCCTTCACGTTTCATTTGCTGTTTACGCGACGAATTCCCATTTGAAATTAAATCAAATCCTCCATTACTCACATGAAATTATGTGATCGTTGAGAAGTGCATATCTGGTCCCAAAACAAAATTGGCGCCAGATAACCTATAAGGTTATTCTCCCTTTCCCGAAACAATTGTTCGGTTTCCTCTCTTAACTTTTATGGTTAAATACTGGTTTATCTATTAACAGCGTAATATTTATTGTGATATATTCCAAGTGACTACAAATCACTGGAAACAAGCTTGTCCCCCCCCCCTTTGTTCTAGTTTCAATGTGCTCTGTGAGACTGTTTATACAGTTAAAACAATATAATTTGTTGTTGCAAGGAAATCGTTTAGAGACTCTCCATGAGATGTTCCTCTGTGAAGTCACCTTTTTTGTTTGAATGCAAATTAGGGTTTTGACCAGCTGGATAAGTAATTTACTTATCTTTTGTCAGGACCTTCATAATTCGTGCAAAATAACTTTCAAATTTTTGCCAGGAAACCTGCAGATCACACTGTTTCGTTGGGGAAAATCCGCTGGAAGTTTTGTTCCAAAATCTTAGATTTGGTGTAATCAAGAAATACAAAAAAGAGCTAACAGGAGAAATTTACGGTACAGATGATTACCAAATGTTGCCAAACAATAATACAATACGCGCTCACTTTGCTCTAATGTGGTTGTAGCAGGATTTTTTTCCACCCTTACTACTTCGTTTGTTCGCACCAAGTCCAAGACCGACGAGGATTGTTTGACAAAAAGCGGCGTAACTGTGTCTCTGAGACCATCACAGCAGACGAAAATCAATATGTCCAATCTAATAAACTGCACCAAGAAAGAGGTAACTGTATACACAAGCCTTCTAGCTTGCTCTACCATTTCGCATCGAGCTATAGCCAAACCACGCAATCCTTCGGCCAAAATTCGTAATGATTTAGCCTCGGCCCTCGGTCCTAGAGCCTCAGCGCACAAACATTATTTCTAATGCTACCGGCGAGTCAGATCAAAATGTACCGGAAAATTCTGAGGTTAACAAAGGCCAGAACATTTTATTCTTTAAACATGTTGATCATAAGAAACGAGAATGTATGGTAATTCTATGCTGCGCAGTTCGCTGTCGTAATGGTATCAAATGCGGTACCACATACATATTTATTCGAGAGGGTTGAAATGATGCGCCCATTTTGTCAACTCATTTGGCACACGTCTTATTTTGCGTCGCTATTATCAGTAATGTGTTTCACTCAAACAGAAAACTTTGTTCTTCAGACGAGGAAACATTAGCAGGCCGGGGATAATAAACACTGCTCACAAAACTACAACCCCATTACTATCATTAGCCTATTAAAGCGGCACTATTATACAATCGCGACGGTTGAAGCTCAAGAAATACGGGTTTTATCTATAGCTTGATAAGAAATGGTGTACTAAAGGGTGTCTTTTGTTAACAGTGTTTATTATTTTTGGGGACTGTTAATGTGTCCACCTCTTGATAACGGAATTCACTTAACATAAAGATACGGCACCGAAGCATACATTCTTTTATTCTATCTTTTTTTCGATTCATGTCAGGATTTCCGAATGCACGGGTATCGCATGTGAAACAAAAACACTGAAGATTTTCGAGATGTGTCGAACGGTTTAACGTACAGACACATCGTTTAAGCCTTCTCCAATTAATGTCTGACGCAGAGTACACCCGCCAGGCCTAACCAAGCTTAGAAAAATCATAATTTGTAGAAAGTAAAATGTTTCAACATTTGTTGATCTCAGAATATTCCGATGTATTGTGATCTGACTCACCAGCAGCGGCATGACGGAAGTTTATGCATTGACTCTAAGGCACTGCGGATCGGGGCTAGATCATTATGGGTTTTGGCCTAAAGGATTACGGGTGAAGGATTGTGGGTTTTAGCTACAGCTTGATGGGCAAAGGTGTAAACCTGAAATACCATTGAGCAGTACCTGGAGCATCCCAAAACCGTACTATTTGAGGCACTTGTGAAAACAAACTTTTCATAATCATATAACAAGCCTGATCGATATCGCGCAATGCAAACTGAATACTGTGATTGATTCGGAAGTTGGCTCCGCGAAATGCTGATCACGTTTCATTTGGATAATTCTTTTCAGCGTTTACAGCATGTTAATTAGAGTTGTCTGGAAACGTTTCGTTTGGCTTTTGAAAGTGCATGCACTGGTCTGTCGATGGTTGAATAGATTTCTG
>UZAN01040934.1:52052-67170 GCA_900618425.1 Echinostoma caproni | reverse complement strand
CAATGAGAATGATGAGTCTCATTAGTCAGGCTTTCAGTTTTGGTGAGGTTCCCAAAATATTCCTATCTATCAACCCAAGGAAAATAAATACATCCTACCCCGCTGCTCTACAGCAACGATACCCTTAAGAAACATAAAGAAAATAAATGAAACAGAACAAAAGGTTGTGCCAGTAGTTCCTTCATCCAACTCTCTCCTGAAAGTGTGATTTATCTGACAACGCATTCTTTTTACGGAAGACCAGGTATCATCTTTGGACAATTCCAAATTGCAATGACGATTCGGATAATTCGCCCCATTTGGACTGCTTGAAAAACAATCACAGACAGTTCTGTCAGATGAATTCCACAGACATTCCTGAACCACACAATCCATTCATGCATGTTTATTTATACTTATACCTATCACAAATGGAGTGACTACAAACTGTCATCACTAATGACACTTTCTATCTGTCTGTGTGCGGTTGTATGATCTAATGTTCCTTTGGCTGCCACTCCAGCTGTCCGATAAGCCCAGATGGCAACGGTGTGACTTTTGGGGATTGCATTGACCGTTGTCTGGGCATACCCTCTTGGTGTAAACGCTTAGCTGTTGTTATCCAACAGACTGTTTCTTGGGACCAGAGTCAAAAGAAAAAGAAATGTGTGATCTGTTCCCATGAGATCGTGTTTTAGATGGACATCACCATTTCTCATGCATTTAACATGATGCAGATATTTGAAATGTTCACATTCAGCTTTCTTCCCATGAAACGCAAACCTGAATGAATGTACACATTTCACAGATTGGGTGCGTGTCACGTGATCCCATTGGATTCACAGCATTCATTTGTCGCTTGGAAATCACATGATCCGCATTGAAGTACACCGTTGCCGAACGTGGACAGTACGAATATCACAGCACAATTATACTGTGAAAATGTGTTTCATTTTTATTTCAACCCCAAAACTAGTGCCTATGGTGGATCGGAAATATAATATATAGTGTCACCAAATAGACGCCATGGTGAACCTCTGAATGACACTTGATTTAACAGTTATTACATGGTAACTTTATGGAATCCGGAAAAAATATGGCGGAGATAAAATTGACTCGGTGTGAAGGAAATTGTGGCTAATCCAGAAAGTGTAATTTACACAGTGCTACTGCATATCCGTTATCAAACATCGGTTCATTTCAAGTTTTCAAACCCATGACTGAGAATTTAAGACGCTTTGGCTTACAGCATTCATCTTGTGAAGTGGTGTATACCGGGTGGGAGAGGATGTTTGATGAACGTGAATTCGGTAAACAAATAGGGTCAGCGTTTGCTTCAGTTGATGAGTACTTCACCCTACATTATACATATCGTGTTATAGATATATTTTCTTATATTTCCTTCAGTTTTCGACCATTTTCTTAAATGGTAAAAGACGTATTGAGAGAGTCGTCGAAAGCCGTCTCAAATTAAATCACGTGATGAACGTGTGTACTTAAAAAAGACTGCTATTTTTATCAACATTCTCAAATGTCCCGTTTTTCACACCCACTGTGTTGTTGAAACCAACAATAGTCATGGTCCCCAAACTATCAAAGACTCACCAGATGAAACTGTTTTTTTAATACTCGTGCCCTTTTTTAAACTAGTCATCACTACACAATCGCTGTGACATCAGAAGATTATTATTGGATCCCAGTTCGATAGTGAAATCCTGTGTGCCTGCCAGATCATTTTTGGATTGGTGCGTTCCATGGGACCATTCGTCGAGTCTGTGTACTAACTTGTTCCATATTTAGATTTGCTAAGTTTACATCATTTTCTTCTAACCAGTGACACTAAAAGTTCTGGTCTATTCTCTGCTTATGGTAGGTGATGTGACTAATCTCATTGGTCAAAACTGTAACTTTCTGTTGTCTGGGTGTAGTAAAACGATATCAATCCCCGACTATCGAACTACCATCTCTGAAAGTCAACACCGAGGTGACCCAAAAGCCTAAATGCAATGGCCTCGGCTTCGAACGAATACAGCCACGTATTACGTGATTGACCAATAACCAAATTTGAAATATGTTCTTTTATAAGTTGAATATCAGTTTCCAATAGGGCCTGGTAGTGGTATGGACTATCACAAGTGCAAGACCACACCTTTGTAAATAGCTAACCACGTTCAGATATTGCGACCCGGCGTTGACCCTGCGGACCGAACAATCCGGTTAACGTACGCAACCACAAACAGTCTCCCGCTTTCGATTTCTTAAAAATATGTTTGAGGTGACGGAACCAATAATATATCATTCCATCCTTGACCATTAAATACAGACCGTCTATTTTGACGATTCCTCAGTGTTTTGAAAATCATTTGTTGCAGCGTGCATTCATTCACACAACTGACAGTCTTTTTCATCCAAAAAGAATACATGCCCTGGTGTACTGTTCCACATAAATGAATTGTATCCGGTTATTCAAAGAGCTTCCTTTGTTCTGACTATTTGATTTGAACTAATTATCCTTCGAACTTCATCTTTACGCACAACCTTCGATCAGTCCAGTCAACCAAACACTCGGAAGCACGGGACTCGAGTTTCACTCTTATTAGAGCTCATCAGTGGTGCATGTCTACCGTTCCTTTCGGGTTTTGAAATCCGGATACATCGCACGGAGAGCGTGTTTGTTACCACCGAATCGGCAGTTCGGTTCAGTTACAGAAGGAGCCGGTTCTCACAGTGGTAATAGACACGCTTTCCTTGCATTCCGTCTAGACTTCGAAACCTAGTTAGGATGGTGACTGAGCACTACTGGTAAGCGCTAATGGGAGTGAAACTCGACTCTACTGTTTCCGAGTGTATACGGTTAACTGAATGAACTGGGGATTGTGCGCGAAGGTAAATTCAGTTCAAATCAGTATGAATTTTGCCACACTAGTACTCAAAAAGTAACTGAGTTAGATGCTGACTGAATAGATTTCTTTACATTTTCGTACGCTTTATCTGTTTCTAGAGTTCCTCAAACCTAATCATCGAAACCGAATGAACAGACATGTTAAGAGTTGGTAACCCTTCAATATGTAAGCAAAAAAAAGACACTTGCATAGCACATGAAACTGAAAACACCTAGGAAACAAACGTGTGTACAGGTAGGTTGCGGCTATCAAAACTTTTAGAAAAATCAAGAACACCAAAGTTTTGCTAAATACAACAACTAAACGATGGGGCTTTTGAAATTAGCTGTGTCATTTTTGTTATGGCTGGAGTTTTGATTTGTATTCATCACACAACCTCTGGATATATAGATGTATCAATTACGGTGACCACAAAGATAACCTACAACTTCCGTACGAGTATCTGTGGAATATATCAACGAACCGTCCTTACGTGCTCTTGCTCGTTTTGTAAGAAAATGAGGTTGAGAGGATCACCGGAATTTCAAATTGATAGACGGAGAAATCATCGCGCCGGCCGAAAAGTTACCCTCGAGCACCGAAACCTGAAGAGCGTCGGTTTTCTGATCACTTTGTCATCGAATGTCTGCTCAGTTCTTTCTAACCTATTGGACATCGATCTTTTGATTCACTTCGGAGTGTACTCTAAACGTTGTGTGCTACTTTTCCGAGAATCTTGGCTACAAGAATCCGTGGAGGACGAATTGGTTCAGATCGAAAGCTTACAATTTCTTCGTGCAGATAGACCACCAGAAAGGAAAACTAAACGTGGCGGCGTCATCACATATGTGCGCCGGTTTTGGTGTAACTCCACTAAACGCATATTCACTCACTGCAGGTAAAACATTTCTTGCATTGCTTTGGAATGTAAACCACGTCTTTCCAAATCTATACATCATTCCCGACTGTACTCCTATTGAGGTATCCACCTTCTTGGATGTATTCTATCCAATCATGTTGGAGAAATCTATCATATCTTTACTCATCTTTGCTGGCGACTTCAAGAGGTTGAATTTGAGTTTTGTACACACTTATGTCCCTTCAGAACATTATTAATTTTTTTTTTCACTCGAAATGAGGCCTCCTTGGACCAAATTTTCGTTAACGAACCACATTTTGTCGTGCCTTCAAACGCGCAACAGTAGGCAATTCCGATCACTGTACAATCAACGTTTTACCTACAATATATGGTAAATGCAAGCAACAAATCCTTACGAAGAACAATGCACGTAAGATACGTACACGACGAAATTATCCGGCCAATTTAATGAAATTAAAATACATGGTTGCCGGTACGGATTTACAACTACTCTCCCATCCAGATATTTCAGTCTTCTATGAGAACCTTACCAATTATCTCAACCCTTGCGATGATGTGTTCTGCCCTCAAGAAAGGATTCACCTACAGCCCAACCGCTTCATCTCTGATATACTGAAATGGTAACGTAGACTCAAACAAAAGGCGTATCGCTCTAGAGATAACCTGACGGTCAACTCTGTCAACTTTCATGTCAGAAGCGGGATAGCCCATCTCAATCAATTGCTTGTTGACACTGTGCTTGGAGACAAATTCTGCCGTCAGCTATGGAACGGCCTGAAGTTGCTCTGTGGTCGTTACCAACTACAGTCTCAAATGATATCATTGAGCTCAACAAATCTTTTACTTCAGTGAAAAATGTTGTGCAAGATTTACTGAGTCCAAATACAATGTCACTTGATTTCCACCTTGTGACTGTCACAACGGAACACGTTTTGAAGGAGTTAAATGCCATCAATAGAACTAATTCCCCTGGTCCTGGTGGGTTATCCCCAGTGGGCCTAAAAATATGCAAAACATGCAATCCACCTCGCACAAACAGTTTCATTCATCTTTAAAAAATATCTGTTAGGAAGAAGACTAGTTAACACGTTATGTGGTGTGCGCATCACTCCAGTTCCTAGGAAAGACAAGGGTAAGTTTCAGCCTATTGCTTCATCTTCCGAATCACTTTAGACTTTTGAGCGTATTACAATTAAGCACCTATTCTCTAATCTTGATTTTCGTGATTCCAGTCAGTTTGCTTATTGTAAGCATTACTTTACTCTGGGTGCAGTTGCTTGTCTTATGCATTCTGTTTTATCCACATTAAACGAAAAACACAAAGATGTTCACGTTTGTTTCTTGCACTACATAAACGAGTTTATCTCTGTCGATAGAGACATCCTATTGACACGGTTACGGCGACATAATCTCCCGCCACATCTTTTGAATTGGATGCACGATTATTTTACCTACCGACACCAATTCACTTGTCTCAATGGTATTAGGTCTTCTACTGTTAAACCAAGATGTAATGCAGGGTGCAATTTCATCCCCTTTTTCTGTTCTCCTTTTATGTCCAAAATTTGCCAATCACCCCAACTGTTTTCACATTTAAATATGCCGACGATATAGTAGTTGGTGCTGCATCTCACAGAAACAACCCTTCAATGAACCCCGTTCAATCAGCCATAAGTTCCGTTTCTGACTGGTCTGATAGTGTTAACCTTTCTTTAAACCCCGATGAATGCATTGGAGTTTTGTTTTCCATTGACGGTAGGCTAGCAACTCTTTCTGTATCACTATCTTAGTACAAAATCTGAAAAATCACAACACTTCAAATATCTTGGATGTTTCCCGTCTACTGACCTCAAATGGTCCTATCACGCAGAGCACGCATTTCTTAAATTCAGAGGGTTGACCTTTCACATTTCACACCTTTTACGTCTGAGGGAGCCATTCTACAGCATTTCTAAATTGTTTTTTTGTCGTGCGTTTTATGCCCTTGAACCTACTGCTCTCCCGTTATCTTTCCCGGGTCTACTGTCTAGGGATTTCATATTAATTAGACGCTCCCTGAAAAACATCCCTATGTATGGAGCTTTATCTTATGGGTAGCTGGTTGATTCCATTATCAATCAACAGCTTCAGGCATGTGACCGTCTGTGTGACTCTATCTTGTCGGATGCTTCACATCCTTTGGACTCAGCCTTATTTCGATCCATTTCAACTTCTCTCACCATCAATGAATTTAAACCTTTATAAACTCGCACCACTGCTTTTCACAACTCAGTTGTACTTTACCTTTCACGTTTGTTTCCAGGGAACGAACATCAAGCGAACTTATACACGATCTAACGTAAAGTTTCACGCTGAAATCTTTTTTTCATTTTGTTGGCGTTCTTAGTGTCCTGTTCACTATCATCTAAGTAGCTATTTGCCATATTTTTAAAAACTCATTTTCAATAGCGCGTATGCCAAAGAAAAAATGATAACATTCTTTTCACTGAAAATTCGGTCTACATTGAATGAATGAAAGTGCACTCTCTTGACTCGACGTGATTTGACTTGTCGGTAAGTGAACTGACTGTGTGAATAACGTTCCAGTGTACACGGAAGATAGTGTCATCTGGTTAAAACATCCTCAAGCTGTTTGCATCGCAATTATGTAATCAGAGTTTGAAAGAGAAATCGGGCACATATATGTGTTTGGTTGTCATGGCGTGGTGTGCAATAGGTGATACCGAGCTTCTAGTGACTGCCTGACTATCCGGTGTGGGTTGCGTCATTGACTGAGCCAACCACTTTCATGTGTGTTTGGCCATTCTTTGGGATATGGCAAGTTTGATTTTGCCTATCTATGCATCCACGCATTTGTAGGTAAACTGATACACGGCTTGTACTAGGTAGACAGAACTGGATTGCCAAAGCTATTTGCGTTCGTCCAAATCAATTCCACGAGTGGATGCAATAGGTCGAAATCGAGAAGCAAGGTGATCGCCCATGAAACATAGTTTGGCATAGACGTTTTGGACAACAGTTGAAAATAGGTTACCCCAGGAGATTGCTTACTATGAATATGAATGGATATTTCTGGGTAATCGTTTCCTNCCAACGTTTTCTTTAGAATCCTTTTTTTCTGGTAGTGTATGGCATAAAAAATGTTTCTAGCTCAGAGAAGCAGAGTTTCTGCAAGTTCACATTTGCAATCCTCAGGCGAGAACTTGGAGAACTGTAGATGTTGACCGCTCCATGCTACTTTTCGGTTAATAGAACGTTACAAGTTACCATACGAACCTCAAATTTCAAACTTTTGTTATGGGTAAATTACAAAGCTGATGCTTAGTGAATCCCGTAGGCTCTTAACAAACTGGATTCATTTAGTAATATAATTACATTTCAAATTAAAACGTTCATTCACCGGTACTGAAAAGTGAGCCATTTCATCCAGCCGTGACTTGAATGAGGCGATGCTGGTGCACAAACAACTTGAGTTGGAAGAGAGTTCCAGGTATTACGAACTTAAAGACTGAAAGAGTGATACCTGCAGTCTAACCGACTGTCTCGCAGCAGAATTTTGAACGGATGTCCTCCGAGTTGACCATTCCTGGATAGTGTTAGTGGCGTACTACATGCGTGGTTAAATTGATGTACTATTTGATGTACGAGGATCATGCCTCCTCTAGTTCCGCGGTATTCAGACGAAATGAGTCCGAGAATCTGCAGCCTTATTCCGTAGGTCTTAGATTGTAAGCCTTTGACCATTTTGACTGCTATTCTCTGTGGACATTCGAGTACCTTCTGGCCGCTATGGATTCCAAGTCTGTATAGCACACTCAAATTGTGATCTAATGTATGCTGATAAACGGGGTAATAGGTCTGTTTTGAATGAGTAAAAAACACGTTTTAGCAATCCCACCTGTTTTATAGCCTTTGATGACGCTCTTGCGCAATGTGTGGAACGTCATAAATCATCACGAACGATAACTCCAGATCCTTTCGTTTGGTGAGTGTGGCAATGGCTGAGTTCCGAGTAAGTATGGAAAGTGACCCCTGTGGCGCAGCGATACAACCTTGTATTTCTCAACGTCGAATTCGATGTCATTAGTGATAGATCATCGGAAAGCTGCGTCGAGAGTTTCCTGTGAGGTTTCATAATCTTCAGGATATTTTACCGTCCTTCATGTTTTGGTGTCATCAGTGTATACCAATGTCTTTTCTTCAAGAACATCTGGTTATCGTTTGTGAATGCTAGGGAAAGGTACGGACCGAATATGTATCCTTGTGTAAACACCCTATGGGATTTGAAAAAGCGAAGTCTTTGTAAGTTANGATCCTTTCGTTTGGTGAGTGTGGCAATGGCTGAGTTCCGAGTAAGTATGAAAAGTGACCCCTGTGGCGCAGCGATACAACCTTGCATTTCTCAATGTTGAATTCGATGTCATTAGTGATGGACCATCGTAAAGCTGCATCAAGAGTTTCCTCTAAGGTTTCATAATCTTCAGGATATTATACCGTCCTCCATGTTTTGGCGTCATCCGCGAATACTAATGCCTTCTCTCCAAAGACATCTGGTAGGTTGTTTATGAATGCTGAGCAAAGTTACGGATCTAGTACGAATCCTTGTGAAATTCCTCGGACAGCCTCAATCGATCCCGATGGAGAATCATTACCTCAAACAGATAAGGTACGTTGTGTAAGAAATTCTCTCAACCAGTCCAGTATCAGAACTTAGACACCGTAATTATGAAGCTTTCACAGCAATATATGGTGGTTAACTCTAGCGGGTTTGTGGTGCACGAGCGTTTCATCCGAAACCCGTGTTGGGCCAGCAAAAGTATGCTATGCTTCTCAAAATGATCCATCAGAGAGTCAGCAACATTCGATTCTATTGCTTTTGACAGAGCAGGAAGAGGTGTAAGTGGACGGTAGTTCGCAGGATCACTTCTGCAGTCATCTTTGTAAATAGGCAAAATGATGCCGTGTTCCCAGGATTGAGCGATATTCGTTTGTCGAATATTCTTTGGTATAAATGGGCAATTATTTCAGATGTGTAATTTGTCAAGGATGTCAGTCTCTGTGATCGGATGTTGCCTTCCCCTTGGAGATGAATTCTGGCGCACAGTGGTCAGTTTGGGGCTAAGGGACACAATTCAGTGATTCAATTAAGAGTGGTTCATACGTATGCGTGTTGAAGTGAGCTGCGGTTTGCGTAAATCCCGGTAGTGTTGATGAATCAGACAGATGATTTGACAACGTCTGATGAAGTATCACAATGACATGCATTAAAACACAAAACTGTTTAAACATTAAGCCCTCCGCCCTGGTCTGTTTAATATAGGACCTACAAAATAATGAGTCAGGCTGTTCGTGAATCACGTCTATCCCTATTGTCTTTGAGGTGCAATTCTGTGTCATAGTGCTAGACTGGAACAGAAAGGGACAGGATTACATTTACTTGCGCAATCAGTATTAATACAAGTCTGCACAATTGAAAGCCTGTTCTGGAGACGTGTAACGAATAACCTGTTCCTTATGGAGGTGATGACTGAACTAGTTCAAAATATAATCACTTTGAAATATCTTATAGATGAAGAATATCGCTGATTTCTTTTTTCCCAGTCTTAGCTGCAAATGCTGTGCAATCAAGATCTGATAAGTACATGTGGTCAGTTTCGACCCCGGGTTGATTTAGCCAAATCTGTTCTTACCATCTGTTCCAGTTTGGTAGTGTTTCGTTATCCTGCAAAGATAGATCACTCCGTCTTCGTCGGTGTAACAACCCAGTGCAGCCAATCAAGCTTAGTAGCTCGTCAGCGCAATGGGACTTGATTCCTTTTTGAGCGTAGGGTGAGCGATCGGAAAGAGGTAAGACGTTAAATGCACCGAGGACCTTGGATGAGCAATCAGGTGCATGGAGTAATCCCCACAATGTGCGTTACTGTTAACAAAACCAAGCCTTCTAAAATGTTACCCTATTTTGATTACATCATTTGTAGTGTTTATGGTGTACGTACTGTTACAGTTCTCTCTCCCTTCCTGTATCTCGTACTAGTTCGTGAGGCTAATACACATCTGAATCGGCACCTACATTTGTCCCTGTCATCCTCCACTGCTATCCCGGTTGAAGCGTATTTCATGAAGAATCACTAACTATCCGACTAAGCCCTGTCGCCGTTTATCATTTTCAGCTGAACAAATTCGTGGTGAAACTTTCAGGCAGCAGAGGAAATTGTAGACCAAGCAAAATCCAGTCAGGTTGAAAAAACGATCAAATTAGCTGTATAATTAGCACATTTCTTTTACTCTCCCTGTCATGCTTCCTAACCCATGTGAAACTCCTATTATCAATCAAATCTCCTTGACTCCTACCTCATGTGCAACGGTATTTTGTTCTGTAATGCCTCGCCACAGCGCCATTAATATATTACCCTGGTTGCTTATATTTCACCAGACCTTTATGGGTCATGACGTTTTATTTCTTTTGAGTTGGAAACTTACCCTAACCTCGGCCCACGCAGGATCCGTCTGTTTCCTCGACCTCCACAAATGCCTCAGTCACCTCGCCTTTCCTACTGTCGTTCAGCTGCCTACGTTCGTCGCCCGAAAAGCCTCGTATCGTGAGCGAATAGCAGTTGAGAGGCATACTGGCGCGCATCCCTGTTCATTCTGTTGCTTCACAAGAGCCCGTAGTACGTTCGCATTATCTCTTCCTAATGCTTGAGCATCCACGGAGGTCCAGTTTCAATGTTACAGGGCAGTAGATCTAACGATGCTCCACACAGATAGATGGTTATTGTAGATATATATATATATATTTCACAAACGTCCGACGCCAAACAAATCGTGGCTCAATAATCTTTATGAAAAATAAAAATGTTCCATGATTTGAATATGGGCGGAATATTGCCAAGTTGTGCAGACCAGGGCAGCTGAATTTTCTAGAGGAATCAACAACCGGATGTTTGGTTAGCCGAAACCTGACCTGTAAGGCAGCGCAGCGGTGTCTGAAAACCGCAATCCATTGGGAGCCGGTGTCGGAGTACATCGGATCAGACGCTATCTGGACGGGGTAAAACTACCGAAATGCCCAATTGAGTCGATGATCAATGCCTCAACCGGAAAGGTGGGTGTGTGATTCGTACACCTCTTCTTGGTTGGTTTAGAATCATGGTTATTGGCCAATTCCCCTAGGTGAACTAACAGTAGTCCACTAAATCTGTTATAGCCGCGGATGTCGGCTATTGGTCCTCTCACTTTGGCGGGAAACATCTCCACCATGAAAAGGCAGTGAGTAGAGTTTTCTCAGCATAGACTATTCGAGACGCTTGGTCGTATGGGAGCATTTCGCGAAGTGCAGGTGAAGGGTGACCAGCCGCAAACCTAGACACCCACTCCCGACCATACTAATGATTTCGGAGGCAATACCGTTAGTCAGATCCGGACATACATAGGACATGCTCGGCTGTTGGATGGTGATTGACAGATGAAGAACCGGGTAATGCAAAGACGATCTCAAACAGAAAAAGATACGCTTCTCATTCGAGTTGCAAACATGAATTGGTATGTGATTTAACACTATCAAATCACATAAGTTCGATATGCGTTCCACGTGAGAGCAGTGCCAATATCGGCTAATATATATATATTATTTATACATATATATATTTATATCATCAGTGGCGTGTCACGAGGCTCAGAACGAATAGAACCCCTCTATCATTGTGTACGACCGAAGTTCGAACACAAATTCTCGTGACAAAGAGTATTAAGGAAGAGTAAAATAGTGGCGGAACAATCGACAAAATCCCATCAGATAGATACCACGTGATGCGCAGAACAATACACTTACGGGGACATGGACGGGTAGGTGAACTCGATTTCATGTGCCTTATGGGAGAATACTGGTCAACAGGTGCCTTAGAAACATATTACTGCCAAATGTCAAATATAAGGAATAATCTTTAAAGTGCTCTGTGATCTGATAACCGGAAATTTTATATCTGACGAAAATGTAAGCCCAACGGTACTGCTGATACCCTCCGTCTATCAAAGGAAAATTGTATTGATCCAATTGTCGATCCGTTTTACTGTCCCACATACCGTCTTACACATCTATTACCCATCGGTTTCCTAATCGTGTGTACCTTCCCACGTTCATTTTTTTCGTACCCTGTCCGATCGCCCTCGTAATCATGCGTTGATTTGTCATTCTCTTTGCGCGATCGATAAAGGTTTTGTTCAAACCGAGCGGGGGAGTACCAGCACACCAGCGGATTCAACCCTGTAGAGTTCATGTGTTATTTGACGAGCCTACATACACGTACACACTGTCTTTGAAACCAACCAAGAAAAGAAGGTGTACGAATCATACACATCGTCCTGGTTGTGGCAATCATCACCGGTTCGATTGGTCATTCGAGTGTGTTGCATATCTTGAACGTTTTACCTCGTCTAAAGACCAGTTCAATGCAATGAAGGGAACACCGGACATTAAGCTCTGTATTATTGTCTTCCAAATTTAGCTTCCATAGGGGACACTGAAGTAATCACCATTCTCCTACACAATTCTTGAACATGTTCTATTGATAATCAAATTTCACCCCCTCCCTCCACACACACATAAACTAAGGGCGCTCTTTGACCGAGATTTTGGTGGTCAACACCACAAAGTGCCATGCTACGACACCAACGGATCACATTCGTTACCCTTCTTAATTGTCATATTTCCTATTGCAGATTCCCTACTTATACTTCCGAGTAAGCAACAGTGTGGTATCCATGACAACGAAAGAAGCCAGGACCTTTAGCACATGCCCTCCCCTCCCAAGGTGCAGCTGAGGTTAGCAATATTCAGCTCTCAAACGCTGATCCATGTTTAAGGACTCAGGCAGTGCTCGCTAACAAATTGAAAACATTTTTCATGTACGCTTGCTGCTTGACTGAGAGGCGAATACAGTAATGGGGCGCCTGGAGCTGTACATCGGTTCCCTGTCTTCGACTCTTGATGATGACGATGAAGATGATGATGTTGACCATCATCATCTTTATCAAAGTCAAAGTCACAATCAAAGTTCTATAATGGAAAATACCTAAAAGAACTTTCTTTCTTGTCCCATAAGAGACAAATGGATCGATTTATGTTTCATAGAAAGATGAAGAATGTCACAAACGATCATCATCGTCAACATCATTCTCGACATAAACTGAATAAACGAATCAATAATCATTATCAACTAAACAAGATCAACATAGTCCACATCATCATTTTCATTGTGATCGCTAAATAATTGGTGTTTCAGATTACGATTGAGTGTCAAGTTTGGATTTGTTCTCAGACACGCTGAGACACAAACAAATACCCACACACACTAATCGTATTTCAAAAGTTCAACGGGATAGCGTAATGTGCTTTCCTTAAAGGTGACGAAAATGATTGCGCTATTTGAGTGAAGTATCCTGTTTTTTTTTCAAATTGATCCGGGTACTCCCGATTTGTGGGTGGCTGGTCTAACACTTGTGAAAAATGTCTGTCCCCGAAAGAGCCAGTTATGTTCCACTGATGACAAGTGCTTGAGTAATTGAATTTAGGGCACACTCGATTGCTTACCAAGGGTACGCGCTCACACACACACACACAGACAAACACACACTCCACCCCATTCTCGTAAGAATTAAAGAAAAGACAATCGATTTAATGTCAGTAAAGTTACCATCTCCCTCGGTCGACATTCACACCGGCATTGAGAAACCAAACTGGGTTGAGGTAAGTTGTTGAACCGGTGATCCAAGCGTTGACCTCGGTATTCGAGACAAAAGTAGCACAACATCAATTAGCTCCCAATGCAAACGGTGGGGGGCGGGCGGCAAACTGTTGCGCATTTTAGCACACCCGGAACGAGAGATAGAATATGATGTGGAGGCATCCGATAATTTAAAGTATCAAGCTTGAACTAGTCAACTCGATTGTTCAGAGGCACTCTTGATGGTCTTCGGTGTGGGTTTCACTCCTTGGTAGATCGTTAGTGCCCCACGAGAAAATGCATTCAAGTGCGATGGAAATGTTTGTGATGACCGACAAAGAACACTGTACAGCTATTTCGTCCTGTTTGGGACTCGTCAGCAGTGCGTACTTTTTGTGTCCCTGTCAGAACTCGAACCGCGATCATTTGGGTCGGAACTTCAAACTCTGAGCTACACGACCGACGGTCATCACCCTGTGCGAATGGCTCAATCAATTCAGAGTCGTGAAAGGAACACAAAAGTTACGCACTGCTGCAGATTCCCAAACAGGACGAAACAGCTGTCCAGTGCTCTTTGTTGGTTATCACAAACATATCCATCGCATTTGAATGCATCCGATAATGGTTTGGGCATTAAGTGATTTGCATGATTCAGCTTTTCTCCCAGACGTATCGACGGCTAATTCATTTATTGTCTTGGTCAGTCTTCTCCCTCCGACCATGTACAAACAGAGTCAGGTCAATTCAGTAGTAGCTTTCTGCACTCGAGTGCAAGAAGTTTGCAATAATGATGTTCATATGAATTTACAAAATGAAATAAATAACTAAAAGCTATAAAATGTGAACCTTTTAATGTGGCAAGTGAAAACTTCTAGATAAAAATTGGAGTCCCGAGCGTGGGAAGAATGTCGACAGGACTTATAAAGGTTCATGGAACAATGGAGGCTGAACGTGTCAAGGTACGTTTGAAAGAAAATTTTCACATACTCGTAGGTTTTTGTTCATGACATAGTTCCCAACTGCTTCCCTAGCAATGCAACCTTATTGACAGATGTTTTCACGATCTTGCCAGCAGATAAAGGATCTTGATTTGCAGCCAACCGGGAGAAATCACTGGGGAGCAGTGAAACCCATGTATCCACCAACCGCAGAATCATCTCGTGTGGAACAGACAGTTTTCTCGTTTCGAGTTAGAAATCTTAAAGCTTGCTAACCTTACATATTGTGTCTCAAACATGTGGAGGCCATCATATATTGTGTGATTGAGTCAGGCCTAGATACTTTACCATTGTTAATGTCGGTATAGGTTCATTACGGACGTGAGGAAGTGAGGATTTATCCGATTCACCGGACAACAGGGAAACACAATATCCCGACATATTGAAAGTGGTGTAATTGATTCTCTCTCGGAATACATGCACTCACTCACTAACTCACTCACTCGAACCACCGTACACGAATGACAATTTTCTGTTTAAATAACAAATAAAAAACACAGTTTGAGAGAAATTTTGTCAGTTCTTCTCGTAGGTAGTGATTCTTTGTCCTCCTTGGGAATCTACTGTACTTTTATCACAGCCTTTGCCCCGCAATTCGCTTCTCTAGGTTTGATTTAGCCTAGATGAAATTTGATGACTATCGTATCTGATTTTCAA
>UZAN01040934.1:14382-35896 GCA_900618425.1 Echinostoma caproni | reverse complement strand
TTTGTATAAATATTATTATACACAGTCTAAAATCAGTCGAGTGTGAAAAGAATTCTGTCCATATAAAAAAAAATCCTATGACATAACAGACGTGTATGTTTGTTATAACCTTCAAGTAAGCCAAAGGAAGACGTGTAATTGAAATAAGCTTGAGTATTGTACATGTCCTAGGATCGGGTGGTGCGGGGGGGGGGGTCGCTCGAGGTGTAGGCTTGGCTATAACAGAACCCATTTGTGTCGCATCTGTGAACATGTGATATTTACCATAAAGCAGGAAATCGGGTTTATGCTCTGAAAGAGGTTTTGGAACAGTCATTTGGGTACTACTTAATATAGGCTAACCATTTGCATTAATTCAACGTTTCTATGTGAATACTTTTTACAAATTGATAAAAAAAAAATACATTTTTTAAAATTTTTAATTTTATTTCTTTTTATTGAATATAAAAAGATACAATTTTCAGGAAAGAACAAGTGACCAATCAAAGGGCTGCCATTCAACACACAGGAGAAAGTCCGGTGATCATGTGAAAACCTTCCAACTGCTTACCGGATTGCTGGCCATTGGTTTTTTTGTTTGTATGGAACCTGACTCGCTTGTCTATACAAAGTGTGGTCAACAATAGGTTTGAGCAGAAGCGCAGATATCATATGTGAATTGCACAAGAGGTTCCGGTATCGGGAAAGAGGGACGGAGGGAGGCGGAGGGGAGGGTTGGGACAGTTGGAGAATAGTTTCATTTGATTTTGACGAAAACAGATTTGCCCACGTGTTTTTCGTACAACAGACTGGCAGAGTGGCTATCAAATGTTCTCCGACAGCGGGCCAGGGAATACACTTGAAATTTCTACTGATCTGTATTGATTTTTTAACACAGGATCTGTCCACGCACGGACTGTTTTAGTCCGTTTAGGACAACTGGGATCGGCCGTTGGATGAGCGGACGGGTAATCACGTTGTTGTTGTTGTTGGTGGTGTTGGTGGTAGTGACTGAACTACCTGATGCCAGTGACAAAGCCAATTCGGTGCGGATTCTGGAGAAGTCGTTTACTTCGTCGCTGCAAATCCTAAATTAATGTCCGGTATAATTTAATGTTTCATGCTGCAAACGAAAGCGAACAGACTGTTCCCGTATTCCGGAAACACGTCACGGTTTGTGTGGAGTTTTCAGGTTTCTTCAATTTCAAAAAGATCACTCTACAAATTGACGCTTTGGATAACGTAACAAGTAAAATTTCGATTTACCTTTCGGTTTTCACCGATATCAAATATTACAGCTGATTTCCTTAAATGTTTTGCCCCGTGAAATCAACGAGAAGTAGATTAAATGACCTATTTTAATAGTGAATAATCGCTCGGAAATAGCTAGTGTAAAACAGAAGACAAAATAGATAAACAGTGTATTTTCACGAGACGCAAAGCACACTTAGCGTGAATAAGTTCTGTCCACTTATTTCAAAACATTTTAAAAAACTGTTTTCAGGTATTGATGTTATTTAATTGGCAAATAAAAATGTCACAATGGAATGAAACAAGTAACACAATATGAGCAGAATTGATATTGGCCATCAATTTCGCGTGCTCTCAATCAGCTGTCTACGCATATGAAATAGGACAGATTTTTATCATAAGAATACCATGTATTGACATTTACAATTACATGGGGTCAAGCAGAAAGCACTGAGTAGTTGAGTCATTACCAAAGTCATTTGAGTATGGGTAGAAGAGGAGGAGGAGGGGTGGGAAATGTTAGCATAGAAAACAGTTACGTAATGGAAACCGATTAGCAATGGTGGAAAGAGAGTTACACATGGTTACGTAATACGAAAACGATGCAACCAGAAATGAATTCGAATAGACGCAGAAAGTTCACCGAGTAAAAAAGCCCACATGGACCAATTTTATCTGATATATTCATGTCCAAACTTGAGAACAAAACTGAGTGATCTTAAGTCATCAGTGTTTTATCGTCATTATGTCGATGACACACTGGTAATAACCTCAAACAAAACAGCTGCCATAGTTTTGTTTAACAAATTGAACGGGATGCACAACAATACCAAGTTCACTTTGGAATGTGAGACTAATGGCTCATTACCATTCCCAGACCAACAACTGACAAGATTGAAGAATGGTACGCTCCTGACCTCAATACATCACAAGTGTACGTGGACGGGCCAGTATTTACATTTCCAAAGTTTTTGTCCTCTACAGCACAAAATTGGATTGTTAACAACCTTGTTCTACAGAGTTCGTCGCCTGTGCAGTCCGGAAGTGATAGCAAGTGACCAGAGAGATTTGACGAATGCCTTGTCCTCTAACGGTTATCTCCTGCCTTTTATAGAGAAATATTGCACACCTACCATTCTCAGGCCAACATACACTACGGTTGAACAGAAACCAGTTTTCATTGGTGTGCCATTTAAAGGAGACGATGTAATTGCACGGGTTGGTCGTCGGCTTCCTACTACAGTTGAATTCATCTATCCTGAAGCGAAGCTGATCATGATTCACAAAACAATGAACTCATTAATGCGGTCCAACATAGACAGATCCAATGATTCGGTCACCTCCAATTGCACTTATCTTTTTCAATGTACTTGCGGTTCGCGGTACGTCGGAAGGACTGAAAGCCGACTGTCGACGAGAATGAGTGAGCATGTTCCGAATAACTTATTACTTAAGGGAGGAAAGCTTCCAGTAAGCGCAGTGGCACGACATTTGCTCGATACCGGACACTGCATCGACAAACGCAAAGCTTTCTGCGTTGTGCTCAAATTTCGAAGCCCAAGTATGCTTAGGTTTGCTGAAGCGGTTTTCATTAGCCGTTTAAAGCCTGACCTATGCGTGCAAAAGGCCTTTGTGACGCAGTTATTATCACCATGGTAATTCCCCTCCCCTTTCCTTCTCATCATCTCAACCGTTCTCTTACATCAGCGATGACACTTCTCTCTTCTCATTTTCTTATTACGTAAAAAATCTCTTTGACCTACTTGGTTGAACTCGGTGAACTTTCTGCGTCTATTCGAATTCATTTCTGGTTGCATCGTTTTCGTATTACGTAACCATGTGTAACTCTCTTTCCACCATTATTGCTAATCGGTTTCCATTACGTAACTGTTTTCTATGCTAACATTCCCCACCCCTCCTCCTCTTCTACCCATACTCAAATGACTTTGGTAATGACTCAACTACTCAGTGCTTTCTGCTTGACCCCATGTAATTGTAAATGTCAATACATGGTATTCTTATGATAAAAATCTGTCCTATTTCATATGCGTAGACAGCTGATTGAGAGCACGCGAAATTGATGGCCAATATCAATTCTGCTCATATTGTGTTACTTGTTTTATTCAAATGTCACAATCGCTATCCAATCCACCGGTGATAGCTACCACCAAATGATTTTTAAACCACCGGCAGAAAAGTAGAATGTCGTTGTTGGGATCTGAAAGAACACTCAGAAGACAAACTGTCTTCCTGCATCGATTGACTGATGTGCCTCAGGAAAATAATTATCTTGTTTTGACTTATTGATTTTTTTCACGACTGTTCAAATTATGAAATTGAGGGCCGAGGGTTTTCGGTATTTTAGAAAGAACATACTGACTGCATTTGTGCTTGACCAGCACAAGGTGACAAATTTCATCCAATATGTTTTTATTTGTTTCAACAGCAACTTCTTAAAAGGAGCATAATTTCGTACCTAACCTAATACAGTTCCAACAGGTGGGCCACTGAATGACGTCATTCAATCTTTTGTTTCACATTTAGCTATGCGCCGTACCTACAAAAGTATTTCACAATCCAAATATAGCATACACTCTGACTATGAAAGCCGAGTTTCTCCAGTATCACTGAAATTCCACCCCTATCACATGGTTCTGTTACTCGGCGAATTATTCAATCTCCATTGGTTGACAGATTTAAAGATGTGTGTGATAGCACTTGTAATCAATAAATGATATTGTAGATGGTTTGTACAACTGCAGATTCAAATTTGTCGGACTGGACCAAGTTGTTTTGACCTTCAAAGTTTTTCTATGATATGCAGCACTTATAGAAATTATGTAATCGTGAAGGACGGACATGTGATTTGTGGATTGTCCCCCGGGTAGTGTTTGCACAGATTCCGTGAGCGATAGAAGGCGATGAACAGACCGTTTTTCATATTATTCATAATCCACAATTTTCAGGAAAATACTGTGAACTGAAAATGTCTATCCGTTCAAATAACCCGAGAACGTAGAATTCCAGTCAGTATCTATCCAAATCGTGGTTTAAAATAATTGAAAATGTTTGTTCTGCACACAAATAGATTAGAAAACTGAAATTTAATTTTCTGCATTTTGTCGATCAAAACCACACGTCACCAGATTACGAACCAGTTGCACCCGTTGGTCCCTCTGCAATGAGTTTGTACAATGAATCCGGCACCACATTCCATGCTGCTTTCCCGGCACTGTTTTTTGTCAAGATAAGAGGAATGGCTTTTGGAAAAAAACCAAAAATGCAGGAAGAGTTAAAAACATTCTAAAACTATAAATAAAAGTAGGCGATTAATTTTGGCTCAAGTTGTACGCTTACGAAGCAAACAATTTTGAAAATCTTAAAAACAATAAATGGAACGGTTTATCGCACATGTTTTGTATCTTAATTATATTTCAGTCAACCTTGACACTTAAATTTATGTTCTCGACCAGCAACATTTTTGTAAATTGATTTGTAGCTTTGACAGTAGAAAATAGCTACGCTATGCTACACGATGAAAGCATTTTAATTGAACTTCGTACTTTTGAGTAGAGTTAAACAGGAATCCAGTCTCCACACCCTATGTGACCGTTCATATTGATCTAACCTTGAGGTTGACCTTGTCCAAGTGAAATTGCACTTTCAATCAAGGTCAGTGTTGAAACGTGAAGCCCAGAAGGAACTTAAATAGGATTCCAGATTTCAAATAACCGCTTTCTTTGGACAAAATAGGTCTTCAATGAGTCTGTTACCAAGCAAATTTCATGGCTTGTGTGTCTTTTGAAATAAAAATTACCAGTTAATGTCTTGGGATGCTGCATTGGTGACATAAATGACTAAAAATGTCTACAGGTGATGTCGTCATCTCCAATCACACGAAGTTGGATCCCTTAATCGTGGAAAAATGAGCAGTCCCCGTGTGTCTATCAAATTCGTATGAACTATTTTATAGAACAGGTTTGGTGGTAACTCAGTGACTTAGTCGCTGTCACCGGTGTGCTTTGGATCCTATCTATGGTTTGAGGTTACAAACCAGCTACCAGCACTTAACTTTGACGGTGGGGCTTAGGTTACCGCTTTCCCAACACTGTGAAAAACAGGTCTTCGTGATTGTGCGGTTTATTCTGTCTGCCGTTCATCACACACACAAAATACGCGTGATAAAAATGTGTGAATAACCATGCCCACAGGGTATTGAATGTCAACCTTGTACCAATACTAACCTCGATGCGATGACGCGCTGCTGCTGAGTCCCCAAAACGGACCAGATCTCGATTGAGTGCTTAATGTTGTCTAGCGGCTTGAATTCAAATAGAAACAAACACGTTTGGGTCGTAATGTATCCAAATAATTTCTACCGATGCGAGTGTCGACAATGAAGATGGACAGAAGACAGTAGCTCATTTGTTGTGATGATTTTTGGTTGAACCGAACATAATTCATGCAGTAAATTTTCACAGACGCATCTCAACGTGTTCGTTGCAAATCAGTTTAGTATTACAGTTGACAAAAAAGAATACACTTAACCGTAAGTTCAAACTGCTCTCATCAGGCCTTGAAGTTGGAGAACGACCTACCCGATTCATGAACCGTGAAAATCGGAAACATTTCCGGACAGCTGTTTCGGTCTGGTTGGGTCTCATCAGCTGTTTGATTCCAACGAATCAAATGAGGATTTGGAAATATAGCACCTAACAAATAGAACAGTAACCTACTCAGTACTAATCGGATGGCGTTCTAGTATATTTCGTCTATGCGTTCTTACTTTGTTTACTCCTTTACGGATATCACGATGAAACAAGAACGGATTGAAAATAAGTAATAAGTTCCATCATCTGAGCTTAGCACTTACTTGTTCCGCACAGGAGAATAGCGACAACCATGATGAATTAAATCGACAATAGTTCACTTTGGTTTAAATGAAACTGTGCCGAATTGGTAGTTCGCCGTTAGTGTTTTACCAATGAGAACAAATTTATACTCTTCAGCTGGGTGTACTTTTCGTGTCCTTGTCAGGACTCGAACCGTGTAGCTCAGAGATGAGGGTTTGAAGTCCCGAGCCGACTGATCACAGTTTGAGTCCTGAGGAAGACCCACAAAGCACGCGCACTGCTGACGAGCCCCAAACAGGACGAAACAGCTGTCCAGTGCTCTTTGTTGGATATCACAAATATCTCCATCACATTTGAATGCATTGTCTTGTGGGGAATTAACGATCTCCCAAGGAGTGAAACCCACACCGAAGACCATAAAGAGTACCTTTTGTCTCTGAGTAATCGAGTAGGCTAATTCAAGTTTGATACTCTAGAGTTATGCTTGAATTATTTTAATTTGATAAAATAACTTGCGAGAAAATAACTCTGTTCACTGTCACAAATTGCCCATGGGCACAAATGATTGCTCAAATTAATCACGTAGTATTCTGATTTCTTATAATTTTAGTAATTTGGGCTAAAAATACAAGGAATCATAAAATTTGATTCACATGAATACTGTTTTGCATTTAAAAAATAGGCAACAATTATTCATAATTCAATTTTGGTTTTGAACTGGAAGAAACAATTTTACTCAGAAAACTTAACCAAATCTGATAGGACAAATCGCTTTCGTCGATATGATTAATTGTTTTGGGGATATATTTGATTTGAGAAGTGCGAATCAGTGTGTTTTATTAATATATCCAAATTAGTTGCCAGAACGTCTATTAAATTGAATTCTGGGACGTTAGTGCGGGTCAGAATTCTATTCCAATCGAAACTGGCGATTGTGCTAGCTTATCCCGTGTCTTCAGTCTACGAAACAGCATGCGGAGTTTGATGTTTCTCCGCGAGAAGAAACTGATGATTTGTTTTCCTTTGAAATTGTTAATGGTACTCTCGAAATCGCAGACATTTCTCACTTGAACAAACGGTATCCAGCCTTATCGTCGTACAGTGTGTGACTATTGGTGAATATTTAGATCAACCTGGGGCAGGGTGGGTAGATGAGTATTTCGTATTTGAAACGTGTTCATGATTATAAGAGATAAACATGTGAAAGCTGCACACATTGGGTAACTCAAATGAATGAAAGACATTTTCCCACCGCATTTGCATCGCAGTCCCGGTTAGTGTTTTAATTATTCCTTTACTCCGAATTGTCTTAGCTGGTTGTCTGCTATTTTGTGCAGTTAAATATATATATATTTTTATATTAAATGATGTTAAGGGTGACCTGCTGTGGATTGAAGTCATACACATGCCAAATGCATCGGCCAGACAGCGTCCACCTAGGTGTGACACGCGGATCAGACCAGGCCAACAAATCGATCGATAAATTTACTTGTCCAGCGCAAATCCCAACTGGAAAAGTCAGTAGATATTTCCGATTTTTTCTCCGTTTCGTGTTTTAATTTTCGATGGAAAAAACGGGATACCGAAGGCAAACGTTATGAGATGTTTCACTGGGCTTCAACTTCCAAATTGCAAACTGGGTATTAACCAAAACGAGAAATTATTGCAATTTGAGGATGTATAAAGATTAATTTTTGCCTGATTCACTATGCTTAGTATCTCTATTTTTGTCACATAGAATTATGCTGTTTATAAAAATGAAATTTGTTTTGTATTCGTGATCGCTTTTTGTTCATTTTGGTCTCAATATGCTCCATCGCTGCACGGTTTACTGGTAAATACTTTTTTCTGGTCCCCAGATGATGACGAAGTCAGGCTATGTTTCATGTTCGGGTCTTTCATCTGTGCTTATAACTGGTTTAAAGTGAGACCAACTAACGGATGTTCGGACCCGCGTCACTGTCGTGTCCCGCGGTGTATATGACTGCTCGGAATCATGTGTGTTTTCATTTTAGTCCATGTATACCAGCCAAGCTCGGATATCGGTGGGTGTAACAGTAACCGCTCCGGGAAAAAAATCTTCAATTTGTGAATTGCATTCGTCCCGTCGTTTCATTGCTACCAAGTTGGCATTGCATAAACGGCAATTACGTACGCGCAAGCAAGTGAACACTTGGGAGATGTACATGTGAAATAAACATTATTCTCAATTCATTTTGAATGAGGCAATGCTCAATGAAACGAACTAAATGTTCATTTCTTGTTAGTCTTTGTGAAACATCTTGCCTTGATGAAATCTCACTTAAAACTGACATGTGTCTCTTGTGGAATAAGCGTTATGTAATGTCATAATTCCCTGACGGGTTGAAGGAAGCAGGAGTTCCCACTGTAGTGGTCTCAATTCTTGACTTTTGTAGAGATACACGAATATAAATGGACGAACCATTTCTCGCAAAATGAAGGAAATATAGATGGTGAATGTTTGGAATAAGCCACTCGGTTTTTCACAGACCCCGGGAATGAAACCCACTCCATACATCATCAACAGTCCCTTGTGTCTGTGAAACGTCGGATAGGCTAATCCAACCGTTCACCATCTAAATTGATTGAGCCTTCCGCATAAGGTGATAACCGTCGACCGTGTAGCTCAGAATGTTCGCGGTTCGAGTCCTCAGAAGGACACAAAAAAAGTGCGCGCACTGCTGACGAGTTTCAAACAGGACGAAAAAGCTGCCTAGTGCTCTTGGTCGGTTAGCGCAAAAACACTTCCACCTCGTTATGAAACAAATATCTCCATCTAGGTAGCAATGCCCGGATAGAAAACAAAATTTGTCAAAGAAAGCGGTAGTTTGACTTAGCTATCCTCGCTGGAAAACTTGTGACTAAATTTGAATTGCAACTGTAATTAGCAAATGTAATACCGTTTTGAATATTCATCAAGGAACAGCACGTATTGAACTTCCCAACAGACGCCAATCATGTTTACCCTTAATTTGGTTTTCGCTTTTTTCAATGAAAAATTCCTGGTGATTGACTAGCAACCTACTTAGTGGATAAACTTGGTCATATACCTCTTTTTCCAAAGAAATTCAATTAATTGGTCTTAAAAATAAATATTCGTCTGCCGTGATGTGTTGGGCGTGAACTGGATAGTGAGCGCCCTGTTGTTTGGTTCACGTACGCGGTATTCTGAAAAGAACTGAACTCACTGCTCTGATCAAATACGTTTTCAGTCACTGCCATCCTCGAAACGCATGAGGTAAAACGCCGTACTGTTCCTGGATAAAGCACAATGTTACGTATGTTCGTAGTGATCATTTAGACTGCGCTATAATTTTTGTTTCCCTGTCACGACTCGAATCGTGAACTATCGTCTTCGATTTTCTAAGTGTTACTTATGAGCTACACAGTCGACCATCATCACGTTGTGCGAATGGCTTATTTAATTTAGAGCATCACGTGAGAATTTGAACAACCAATTGTTCCGAGACACAAGACACTCTTGAGATCTGCACAAGGTGATGATCGTCGACCGTACATCTCTGAGGTAAGGGTTTGAAGTCCCCTCTCGAAGGTTTACGGTTCGAGTCCTAATAGGAATACAGAAAGTACGCACTGATGAAGAATCCCAAACAGGCTGAAACAGCTGTCCAGTGCTCTTTGTCGGTCATCACAAATGTTCCCATGGCGTTGCAATGTGTACAGCTAGTGTGACATTACCGATCTCCCATTGAGTGAAATCCACACACAAAACTATCAAGAGTGCCTGGTACCCCTGAGCAATCGAGTAGGCTAATCCAAACATGATATCCACCGTATATTATTTTAACACATTTGGGCAGTTTTTGGATCGATAACCTACAAACTGGAATTCATTTAGTCACCACCCAACAATTCGTAGTTGAATGAGATTAAAAATGGTTCCCCTTATGGAAAACAAAGATAAGTTGTCTTTCCGGAGAAAGGTCTTTAAAAGCAAAGGTGCAACATGTGTTATCTGGCAAATACGTTTAGACTGACAATTTGGTGAACGCCGTACAAGTTGTATGGGGCCAGCTGCTGGAAAGCAAAGCAGAGCACCACATCGCATTGACGAAATGAAATAATAACACAGAAGTGTCATGTTTGTTATTTATTTCTAACTCTAACTTCTTTATAAATTGTTCCTACTCAGGTTTCGTTACCTAAAAACCGATGCACGTGCAATCATCGGGGAAAACGAACAGCCGAACCCCTAAAATACATTCGATATAAGTTGATATTACTACAGATATGTTGTGTATGGTGTCGCTCAATACCATATTCATTCCCGCGAAATGAGCACTAAAATGCACACACACACACAGAAGTATTGACTAAAACCTGGTGCAACAACACCTCAACACTTTTATCATCTGTTTGTCCCTCCAAGCGCTTCGTCTTTTGAGCCCCATTCACGGGCGATTGAATATCATTGACCCACATCAAATGGCACGTATTTGTACCAATATTCACCAGTGTTTTTGAGTTTATTAGTCCAATGACAATAAGACGTTTTTGATTTCTGAATTTCAATGACAGCTGCTAAGGCATTAGTAATAACATAGCCAGGACACAGCAAAAAAAAAGATAACAGGAATTAACTTATCAAAATGATCCGTAGACGTGAAACAAGTGTGGTACTTTCATCTGGTCAATGTTTTATCACACCCTAATCATTAACGATCACTGTGGAGGCAACCATTAATCCGTTTTAACACAGTAAATAGCGTTTTATTAGATTGAAATCGCAATCGCTGGACAGCAATTGAAAGGACATATGTATATATGTGTGTAAACGTTGGTCAACTCAGATAAAGTGATCCACAACCACAACTTTCGACCAGTAGAAGCCTTAAGTGGTGTTTTTGAATTGTGGTTGTTGAAGTTTACTACTGCTCAATCAGTCGGATCACAAAATGTTTCGGGTGTGGTTAACATGTTTAGGGTGCATGTCCTGTAGTCAATTCCTACAACATTTGTTGGCAAGTTTGCTATCAGTGAGTAAAATTTCATCCTCGGGGACAATCCATTGCTGCGTATGACTCATCAACTGGACTATAGACTGACAGCCGAATGTGAGCGTTTTGCTCTTTCCCTCATGTGAAAAAACCCCGAACACTATGAGTCAGCGAACGGGGTTTCTTCTAATAAATACTGAAAACCGCACAATTCACAGAACCGGTTCTTGCGGTTAAAAACGCGATTTCGTCATTCATGAAGAATGACTCTAAGAAAGCGGACGAGTAATTTTGCAGATAATATCGTCTCTAGGTCCATCTGGCAAACGTTCTTGCATTTGCGTGGTCTCGTTATCTATCGTATGGCAGTTATTTCATTGACCGCTTCCATGGTTCCGAAAAATAATGAACGGTTTGCACAATTGTGTTCAACAAAATGGAAGTGAATTCAAACCCAGTCTGAAGGATTGTTTTCTTTTCTTTGCTGACTGAAAACATAGCATTAAAAATACGTCATTATCAGAGTTTGACAACACTAGAATGATGCTTGTATAAACTCCATGTTTGTATGCACTCTCTTTACAGCGAATTTCTGTCCTTCCGACTGTAATCACTGCGTTTCGGTTACAATTTGTAGTGGTTTATGTTTTCGTTCAATTTGCCGCAATAAACTATTTATGGATCGATTATTCAGCACAGCTTTACAGCTCGTTTCATGTTACGATAAGAGTTCCGATCGTGAACAAGGTGTAACAAGGTCCAGGAACCAAGTATTCTCTTTTACGTAGTGACAAATAGCTTTCTCGTTTCGAGAATACATAAAAGATATCGTAGGACACAGGCACAATTTCATTAGAGATTGATTCACTGGTATTGATAATCACGCTGTTTATATCTCGGTCCCGACAAATGGTTGAAGAAAGTTAGAGTGAGAGAGAGCGAGAGAGCCATAGCCTCTGATATTTGTCTTGGTTCATCAAACTAACGAGCACCCGTTGAATCCTTCGTTCGGATTCGGACAGCTAATCTCGAACAACTACCGGGACGAAAAATACAATATCCTCCAATTCACCTGACTTTGTTCCGTCTTCCCACGCATCCAGCTGCTGACACATTCTGACATGTGTTTATTGCTTCTACTCGTTCTTCTCAATTGCTGTCGATTATTCTACCAGGTGTACCAAACCGTATCCAGGATACGATCGGATAGTTCTTCATCTCGTTCTGTTGTTTCGATTAAACTGGTTCTGTAATCGAAATTCTTTGCGCAACCCTGCTGTGTTCCTATTGTTTTCTTTCTCTCTTTCCATCTGTGTGTGTGTGTGTCACTCCCGCTGTGGACACCAGACCTCACAACGTGTCTGCCTAGTCATATGCCATGTGGACTGGAATCACGTGACGGATTTCAGCCTCAACAGATGTGTGTATCAGAAACAGAAAGCATTTTCGTTCAACAGAGCTGAGCTATCGTATCCAGTTGAATTTGCTAAAATGGTTGGCGACAGCAAATGAATGGTTTGAGATTTGTGTTCCCTTAACAGCAGTTACTAGTGTTCATAGGTAATGTCGGGATGTAGAGTATGCACTTGTTTCATGGGCATATTCAATACACTTGATTGTTACCGATGATACACAGCTTGGTGTTCATACTTACCAGTTGTCTTCACTGACTGTCGTTTAGACTCTCGATTCAGGCAAACCTGTAACGGACACTTTACACCGCAAACGATCGTGTTAATTTGGTTTCGAATATCTTCTGCGCATTCAGTCGGACAATTAGTCGAATAATCACTTGAGAACCCGGCGGATGAGATCCAATAATAGTGAAGTTGAACCCGATGTCTTTTGCGTGGATAACTGATTGGTTGAACCAAGAATTGGACTAGTGTAAATCACCGAGAACCTGTTTGAATGTCCTAGGAGTCAAGAGCGAAATAAATTCTAAACCAATTTTGAACTCCATATACGAGTCTGATTTTATCACTACATAGAGACGACACACCTTAAGTGGAAGAAAGCACATTGTTTCAGAGGAATATTTCCCATCATTTTTTTGGTATTGACAAATTCTTTATTGGGATCTGTTTGTTAAAAAATGTATTTGTGTTTACTGTTTTCATTTTATTGAAGGGAATGATGAATCAGGACTGTCAATCATCCGAAATACGGTTCATATTAAAACTGTGAGAACATAATTGATCTACCACTCGACTAGTGAATCAATATGAAGCCTAAAACTGACGCACTGAACAATTGTCAGCGTTCAGTTCAGTGTAATCATCTGAAAACCAGATTCTTCTTCGATATTAAATGAACCAGACCAAACATTACCTACACGTGAGGAATTCAATGCGTATTGTGTCAAAACAATTTTTCAAACGAGCGTTAAGTTATCACATGTTATTAAACATATTTACGGTCACCAGTTAAAATTGGACATGAGGTTTTAGCTAAGAAATTTCAATGGAATATTTTTGTTACAATCGCGTAGATTTTCTTTTAGGNGATTCAATAGCCGTCATCGTTATGGAGCTCGATACCTCAAATCCAAACTTGAATTTTCCAAATATCTTTTCCTCGGGATAATACAACAAATATCTAGATAAGTGTTCAGATTAGGGGTTGAAAATACGCACAGAACATATTGTTGTATCAAAGAAAACAGAACAAATATGTCTCATGTAATCACTTTTCAATATATCAGCTTTAGTGATTGGGGAGAAAGACGCACCGATGTAGTCTGAAACTGAACAAGTAAAATTAAGAGTAATTTCACTACATTTTACTATCGGAGTCGATATACCTATATACCTATATTCGAGACCCGAATTGTCAGATCATCTTCGAATTTGGAAAATAAGCCGTTTGAACCGATAGAAGATGAACAATGCAAGATGTTAACATTTCTTTTAATCTCTTCAGTCGCTACAAGGTAAGACAATCTGGTATTTATACAAGCAAGTTTTGATAACTACAGTGGTAACATGGACATGTCATGGACAGGGAAGCGAGGGAGAAGGTAGGGGTGAGAAATCAATTTCATGACTGATTTTGTACGACTGCCATGAAACTGATTTCCAACCTCACCCTCTCCCCAGCTTCCTTGACTATTGTCCGTTTTACCAAAACTTGCTTGTATAAATACCAGATTGTTTTACGTTGTAGCGACTGAAGAGATTAAAAGAAATGTTAACATCTCAGTCGCAGTATTTGTCTTCTCATTGTTCTAACGAATTGGATAAAGGAGAACCAATAGTTCAAAATAAAAGTCAGTGATGGGTAAAGGGTGAAGGTTTGTAAGGCAACAGAGATAAAGTTACCGTCAATGACAACTCATAAAGATGGACTGAATCGGCATCGAAACAAGTCCCACGATATCAAATCTTTCATGCAAGCAAGAATTACGAATAGTGTATAATAACTGTATCAGTAGAATCAGAAAGTAGGCCTTCTTGGATCAGAAAATCTCTCTCAGCTGACTACAGTAATGATGTCCGACAGACATTTCAGTGCCGAAATCTAACAACGGAATTACAGATGAGCATCGACTCTTCAGTTGAGCATATAGATAAGTCACATTCATCAATCAGTGCTCATGAGAAAAGGTGTAAGTTGGACGTTCCTGATAGGTCTCCCTTAGATGTTCTTTTTTGTAAGGTTTGCCTCTGTCTCAGGATGCATAACTCGCTAATCGCGTAAGTTACGTTCATCTTGCCGGAAAAAGGCAATATCTGTTGTGAACCGTGATTAAACCTTTATGTCTTGCATACACTGTCTTCGTGACTTCTTGGTGCCTTTTGTGTTAAAATAATTCACGCAAAATTTGATGTGTTTCCAGCAAAAAATCGCCTCTTAATAGGGGTAATCTTTGATAAAATAATTAATTGGTTGGTTGATTCGTTGGGTCGGTCCGCAGTCAGACCGACTTAAGCTCCCTCTCCCCATCAACAAATTCGTCGGGTTATTCGTTCACTGAGAAAGAGTTCAAATTGCATGTATGCAATAATTATAAGTTTATACTTAATTCTTATAAACAATATAAAGCATAAATTGTCTTTAAATCTCACTAGGAAATGTTCATCCGGACACAATTTTAAGTAACTGGTGATTTTGTAGGTTGCCCCAGTTTTAAGGTTTGCCAGTGTAATTGGACCTTCTTAGAGATCGAAATCGTAAAACAAATCATTATTTGAATTTATCAGTGGTTTTATTCGTAAACGATCATGTGACAAATCAAATAAACGAATTAAAAAATGAGATTCTGCAGGTGTTAATCAAAGACGTGCAGCACGACTCTCTTCTCGGAACTAAATTTCAGTTTCCAATAAAATACTTGTGAATTGAGGGCTTTGGGTGAAGTGCGCTTATTAAGATTTTTATCACCCACTACAATGTGCTTAGTTCTCTTCTAACACGGTTTGCATTTGCGTGGCCTTGGGTGTCGTCATAAAATTTGTAGCTGTAGTTCGAAAGTGACATCTCAGATTTGGAAAATAGTTTCTGCACAGCGGCATAGAAATTAATGCTTTTTAATAAATGATTCCGCATTCATGAATGTTTATTAGATTGAATGGACGCATTCTAAACATAACGCTCAGTCTCTCGGATGAGGCTCAGAACACTCACCGTTCTGCGGAATAAATGTAACAAAAGTCAGCGTATTTCACGAGTTTAAATAATACCGGTAAATAACTTTCATCCGTTTCCCACGTGTCATGCCGATTGATCGTACATATGAAATATACTATAAGTAGTCCAGGACTAAATAGAGAGAGAGAGATTTATAGGGTAGCCAACCTTGGATCGAGTTGTACACGCACTATCTCCTCATTGAATCAGCTGTAACTACGATCTCTCCAATGGCTTCAGTACTAGACCTGTGGATGTGTCGGATTTTGTCAGACAAATCATATCATGCATATGTTTCCATCACCGGTTTTGTTTTGTTTCTGTGTGACAAAAGTTTGCGTATATTCGTGCGTATATATTCAGTGGGAACTCAAAAACAGATATTTTGGATGCTCCAAAGACCAAACAGTCATATGAGCATAGAAAAACATCATAATAACATGCCCCAGTGCTTCTGATTGGATCCGATCATCGTTCAACAAAAGTTATTGAACAATTGCTAGCATTTTACTACATTCAACCATATCTAACTAACACATGTACCCATTGTATAGCTACTATTTGAAGTAACCAACCTCTATCACACTAGCTCCTAGCTTCCAACAGTAGCAATTGGTATTTTGTAGACCGAACCTCAGTCCGGAAAGTGCGTTCAAGGTCAGCCCAAAGACACCGAGCGAGGATTATACCAAGGGTTAATCAATTCGGCAGATTGCGCTGAGCATAGTGAGGTTCGACTGTTGCAAGTATCCTAAAATTCCTTCTTTACACCATAGTCTTAACTACGGAAACAGTGAACAGTCCATTTGTTCCCAAAACAACACATTCACTTTTGTTTTCCTCTCGTTTTGTCCCCACACATTAAAACTATTCTATTCCCCCCAAACTCACACCTAACCGATGTCGTGCTTGCTTTCATCAAGTCACTGTATGTCATTTTTGTTCATCCTCGGTTACAAACAAAATAACACATATGCATTTACTCGTCAACAGTGCTTTGTATATCAGTCTGGCCATGTTTACTTGCCGGTCGTTGTCCACACGGGGTCGAAAAAAACGAGTCACACATTGCGAACAGACCAATGTACTATGTTTTTTTGCTTCAATTGATGAACACTCCTGCAAATTCGATTGGACTCGTGAACGGATACACAAAACAAACAAGTATACGCCTGTTCTTCGAGAATGTCTTATTTGTTACCGAGTATTCCATTTGGGAAGATTAGATTTACCACTAAAATTTGACCTATTGTTATGTAATTTTCACTTAAAAAATTTTACTTAAAAATTTCACACATTTGAAGCATTATTCCATTCTGTTTTCCATTCTCCACGATGATCGGCAAAATGGCAAAATGCACCAAGCGGTTTGAAGCGAATTGAACCCGTGCACGAATTTTCAACTTGTCAGTTGTTAAGTTTCTCATCCGCCTAGCTATCTATGAATTCGGTTTATTTGTCACCAGAAAGTGAAATTTGTAAAAGAACACAAATAGGTATGTATGCTAAACTGATTGGGTCTAATTGGTTGCGTCACTGATGACACTACGAACGTAGAGCATACATCCGCGAGTTGACGACATCAGGAGCTAGAATGTGGTTGATGAAAAACAATATACAGGCATGGAGACTGGGAATGTTTAGCTTTGACAGATGCTACTCGCATTCTGTCTGTGTAGGCATGGCAGAAAACCAGATGTGAAAAATTCCCGTCCCCTGCGAATGCGAAGCTTTGAGAATAACGCATTCAGTGTCCGAAACAGTGAGCGACTCTGACATGGAACTGACGGGAGATAAAATCGACTTGGGATCAATTTGCTGGATGACTTGACCTTTGTCAACTATTCCTCATGTCGCCGTCCACTGAATCGAAATGAGACGACGGAGTATACCAACAAATGAAACGACATTGGTCACACAGTTTTCCGCAGTCTGTGGTTCGACAGGCTACGGCAAAGATATCAAGGCAGGAATACCACACGCCTATTATCGGAATTACTTTCACCCCTCGTGGGCGAACCTATCGAGCAAGCAAGCAAGCAAAACAGATGGCTCCGCAACCAGATTGTTTTTGGTTTTGTACGGATTGCTTGAATACCACTGTTATCGAATGTATAATAAGCATCTCGAACAGATATAAGAAATTATTCCTGGTTGCTAAGGCAAAGGCAAACACTAAAATCTTAGCAGTGGAGAATGAGATAGCTTCCCTGAATTTGTATTCAGTCTCCGTGAGCCCAATCTAGCGGCTTTGGTTTTGTACGGATTGCTTGAATACCACTGTTATCGAATGTATAATAAGCATCTCGAACAGATATAAGAAATTATTCCTGGTTGCTAAGGCAAAGGCAAACACTAAAATCTTAGCAGTGGAGAATGAGATAGCTTCCCTGAATTTGTATTCAGTCTCCGTGAGCCCAATCTAGCGGCTGACAAAGCGTCTTAGATTTTTCCATATCCTGATCCGTTCTGCCGAAATAAGTGAGGTACCGAAAACAATGAGAAACATAAGTATTGTCCCAGAGTTGGAGAACCATTCAATGCAGCCGACACTTGCNAACCAGATTGTTTTTGGCTTTGTACGGATTGCTTGAATACCACTGTTATCGAATGTATAATAAGCATCTCGAACACATATAAGAAATTATTCCTGGTTGCTAAGGAAAAGGCAAACACTAAAATCTTAGCAGTGGAGAATGAGATAGCTTCCCTGAATTCCTATTCAGTCTCCGTGAGCCCAATCTAGCGGCCGACAAAGCGTCTTAGATTTTTCCATATCCTGATCCGTTCTGCCGAAATAAGTGAGGTACCGAAAACAATGAGAAACATAAGTATTGTCCCAGAGTTGGAGAACCATTCAATGCAGCCGACACTTGCTCATATTACGAAGACAAGAACAACGACAAACGATGCGGACTCAATGTCAGTCTCTGAGAGTCAAACTGAGTCCGAAGTATCTACATCGCAGGTACACCATACGTCAGCAAACCACAAGCGGACTATTGATCACGCCGCCCCGAAGGTTATCTGCACTATTGTACCAGAGGCGACAACAACTTCACTTGAGAGAGCTTGGTCACTGGATTTCACTGTGTACTCAAACGAACATTGACCTTCACCCAATGAGTGTCGTACGCCTTTTTCGTCAACCGTCTTCACCTCAAACCGGGGAACCCAGATTACTTCGCGTTACTTCGATGGAAAGGAAGAAAGACGTCAAGGACGTTCTTCTTTCTAGTTACCTTTTTAGCAAAGTTTCGCGTTGTATAAGAATACTTGCTGGTCGACCGCGAACCGAATGTGTGCGCCATCGCAAGAACCCAGTAGATGTACGCGAGTCGGAGAATAAACCAGTTGTATTGATTCAAGGAGTCCCGAAACTGAATGATCCAGACGAATCTACATGCCAACAAAACAACTGTAAAGAGTGGAGTTTTATTCAAGAGTTGATTGAATGCCATCATATTTTCACTAACTCAATCAGTCGACTTTCGTGTTCGGCAAACTACCGTGGAAACGCTCGAAGATTATGAACGTAACCCTCGACTTTTAAACAGATGCACTCTAGCTCGTTTTTTTTCTCAAACGCACAAGGCTTCCTTAGCAAACTCCCTGAGGTTCACACGTGCCTGCAAACTGGTCAGTGGGATCTTGTTGCCAATACCGAAACATGGTTGACTGCCGATATTCTCAATTCAGAATTGCACCTACCCGAAATGCCACTGCTGAGGCATGATTGCTCTACACGAGGTGGTGGTGTGCTGTTATATTTCCGCAGCAAGCTTCAATGTGAACCACTCGATCTCTTCGATGCAGCTCCCGACACACGTTAGTGAACAATGAGCCTGTCCAAAGACAGCAGCAATTGTTTGATCGGTGTAGTCTACCGCCCACCTGCATCCTCAGACTTAGCTAACGCGGTATTCTCGCAGAATTTGAGAAACATTCTCTCAGCAAAGTTCACTCATTTTGAATAAAATAAATAAATACTAAAATAAAAGTGTTCTCATAATGGGAGACTTCAATTGTCCCAATTTGATAAGAAGCCAGAACTATCACCGCCCTTTCCAGCGAAACTAACCACAATTTATAGACCCACATCCGATGTATAATCACGTGAAGCATCCTACCAGATTTGAAACAGGCGAACATTGGACTTGGTATTGACAAGCGAGGAGCTTATGATCGATTCGGTACAAATAACGTCTCCATTGGGACGCAGCAACCATACAGTTCTGCTTTTCGATTACATATACCATGCCTCAATATAAATGTCTGAAAACCAACACACGCACCGTTATTGACTACAACGAATTCGTGAACCTTGCTACTGTCAAACAATGGACACAACCAGAAGATCAGCCNATAACGTCTCCATTGGGACGCAGCAACCATACAGTTCTGCTTTTCGATTACATATACCATGCCTCAATATAAATATGTCTGAAAACCAACACACGCACCGTTATTGACTACAACGAATTCCTGAACCTTGCTACTGTCAAACAATGGACACAACCAGAAGATCAGCCAGATTCACTGGAGTCCTAGAAAAGATTCATTGAAACACTAACAGAACGCATGACGGGGGCCACAAAAACCAAACCTGTCGGTGCGTTGCCTACACGATTATCAACTATCCGTAGTTGAACCAAGAAACGGAGGTCACAGAAGAAATTCTCCTGGCGAGAGTTCAGAAGATGTCCGAACGCCAACCCTTGGGATAAACTATTGGCGCTGTACTGGAATTCATCTCCAAAGGGAAAACAACATCCGGCCACAGAACCTGACATCCTTAGCAAATTACATATCTTAAATAATTGCTGATTTGAACGAAACAATGTTTGACAAGACAAAGAACCCCCAATCCTGGAAACATGCATTCGTTAAAACAAGTAGAATATCCTTAAGATTATGAAACCTCACAGGAAACACTCGACACACTCTACTGATGGCATATCACTAATGACATCAAAGTAAACGTTGAGAAATGCAAGGGTGTATCTCTGCACCACAGGGATCACTTTCCATACTTACTTGAAAATCAGCCATTGCCGCGTTCCCCAAACGAAAAGGACCTGGGAGTTATCGATCGTGAGGATTTTGGATGTTCCACACATTGCGCAAGAGCGTCATCAAAGGCTAAATCACGTTGGATTGTAATAACGTGTTTTGGACCAATCAAAACAGACCTATTACCCCGTTTATTATCAGCATAGATTACACATACACGGAGTGTGTTATGCAGACTTTAAATTCATGGCTTATTCGCGACCAAAAGATACTCGAATGTCCACAGAGANTGTTCCACACATTGCGCAAGAGCGTCAGCAAAGGCTAAATCACGTTGGATTGTAATAACGTGTTTTGGACCAATCAAAACAGACCTATTACCCCGTTTATTATCAGCATACATTACACCATACACCAAGTGTGTTATGCAGACTTTAAATTCATGGCTTATTCGCGACCAAAAGATACTCGAATGTCCACAGAGAACAGCCTTCAAAATGGTCAAAGGGTTACAATCTAAGACCTACGGTGGAAGGCAGCGAATTCTCGGACTCCATTCGTCTGAATACCGTCGAATGCGAGAAGCATGATCCTCGTATATCAAATACTACATCAACCTGATCACCTGTGTAGTATTCTACTAACACTGTCCAGTAATGGTCACCTTCGAGGACGTCCGTTTAAACTTTTGCCTCGAAAGAGTCAGCTAGGCTGCAGACGTCCTTCTTTCGGCCGCAGAGTTTTAAACACCTGGAACTCTTATCCTGCTCAAGTAGTTTGTGCACCAACCATCGATTCATTCAAGTCACG
>UZAN01040934.1:0-14227 GCA_900618425.1 Echinostoma caproni | reverse complement strand
CACTGTCCAGTAATGGCCACCTCCAAGGACGTGCGCTGAAACTTTTGCTTCAAAATTTTCGGCTAGACTGTAGGCGTCATTCTTCTAGCCTCAGCGTTTGAAACACCTGGAACTCTCTTCCACCTCACATCAACCATCGATTTATTCAAGTCACGGCTAGATGAATCGTTGAACCATCTAACATTTCAGCACCCGTGAGCGAACGTCAGAATGTGCTAATACCAACCGAACCCAGTGTGTGTACAGATCCTATAGGATTCAATAATCAACAGCCTTGTGATTTATCTATAATGAAAATTGGATTTTGACTTTGAATTCGGAGGAGATTTCAGAGCTTGACACCATTTTCTTCGCACTGCAATGGCTTTCATTTTGAGTCCGGTGCGCTTGCGGAACACATTCTGGTAAAAACGTTACTCTGACGACTCGGATGATAACGTTTGCATTGTTTGATTTAGCGCAACGAAATTCTGTGTTACCAGACTTTTAACCAGTGGTCATGAGTATATTATACATTTTAAACAATGAATCACAACAATCGAATTGTATGCGTTTTCATGACTCCTCCGTTTCATCACGTAGGCGCGTGATCAAAATCGTTGCTGGCGATGGTTCTGGTTTTGTCCATGTCACCTAAATGTAAGTCAGAATGAACACAAGTTAGATCATTCCGAAACGCGGAGGCACGAAAATGAGATCTTTTGAGAGCCGTGTGTAGTTGCAATTTCTATAAATTTTGTTTAACGACTATCGTCATATCCGGGAATGTCATTTTCGGTATTTTAATCGTGGCAAAGCAGAAAATTGAAACTACAACCGCGTTGCGTATGGTATAGTTCAAATTGTTCTTTTCCTCCAATTCTGTCGAGCCAACCGCTTACCAAAAGACGTCCTAGTAACTAAAATAGGGTAAATTTGAAAAAAAATGGTTGCTTTCCCGTCCGACTTCTGAGGAAATTAAACGTTCTTTTTGAGCGTGTGAATACGATTTCTAGAATGTCCCAGACAGAACATTTAGCTGCTCTTTAGTTATTGATTTGCAATGCAAATCAATAAACCGGTAAAATATATATGCATATATATATACTTGCTTCGAGTTGACGATTTTCAATGGTAAGCTCCGTGTGAGTGAAAAACGGAAGAAGATACGGTGTTTCAAAAGGCCTACAAGCTGTTCTGCGTTCTATAAGATGCTTCTACTTTGAGCCACTAATCCATGTCAAGACACATTTATTTTATTGATCCGTGAACAAAAAGGAAGATCAAGAAGTATCCCGAATGTTGTCGACAAGGCTTTAAAATGCTGTGAAATTTTAAAAGCAATCCCAATAATTGCGTAAGCCATACCACGGTGAGTTTGATGAGTTTTCCCATGAGTTTGAAGCTTTATGTGCGAGAATCGGAAAATGAGTAAATCCTGTGGGGAAGGATGCAAGCGGAGATAAAAGGTTTTATTGAGTCGGTTGGAGTACATGGCACTTTCCAACGAATAGCTTAAAGGGTGGCTTTCCTGACTTTGTGAAATGCCTTGGCCGCACAATGCGACCAATACAAATCACAGAACACGTTGACTTCAAGGTGTTTGACGGAGCACATTCTGAAATCGTCTTTTTTTATTGGAAACGAGCATCAATAACTACACCGATATCAATAAAATGAATGTTTTTCTCCCATTTTCCTTGCTACGTTTGAGGAACAAAACAGGTGAGCGAGTTTTGAATGTTAGCAATAATGTCAAATGATTGCATGTCGAGATGCACATGTTGATATTGGTATGTTTTCCAAGCTAATCTGATCTATTGATCTATTCTATTTGATGTGATATTGCCCCTGGAGTGCTACAGGGAGAACATTCCGGAATTAAGTGATGCTATGTGTACCGTTTAAGTGTGCTCTGTTTAAGTTTTTTTACTTCAAATTTTCCGTTCACATCCCTGTTTGCAAATTTTGTTTTGCATTCTGTTGTATAAAACATCATTAAGAAAGTCAGCTCGTGATACACTAAAAGTGTCCACCTCTTCGTATAGTGCATGTCTAGTAGGATCCCATTCAGTGAACACAACAATCAATAAGCGAGTTTGAATGTGAGAGTTGAAAACGGAAAACCAGGCCACTTTGTAAAAACCCAGGGAAAAAGAAAGCGAATAGATAACAATTTGAGGAGCACAATCAACGCACCTCTTTTACACCAGCATAAATAAAAACAAATTGTTTGTTGATTTGTGGTATTGATTCACGCATTTTTGAGATATGTAAATTGTCCCAGCTGCTAAAACACGCGTCTCATAAACACAATCTGAAAATAGAAGATCATTTATGCACTATATAGTGTATAAAAAAGAAATGATACCATTTTATGTACACAAAGGACCGCATGATAAGCATTTATGTCGGTCTGACAATATACACAACACTCATGTATTACGACTGATGCAAAGCTTCTTCAGAACAATGTTCGACCGTCTCGTTCCGATCGATACCGATGTGTTTGTGCGTGTTTTCTAATGAGTGGTGATGCACTGAACCACTGGTACTGCAATGACCAGGACAACCGCATGAGGCCAACCTTGCGAGAACCAGCTGTGTTGCCATTGTGCCGCAGTGGACATTGTGTAATCGGGTTAAGAAACGCATCCACGCGACCGTTGCGGTCGAGTAATCATGAACCGGGGTTAGTTGGTGGGGATTAATCGTCTAAAACTATTATTCCATCGACGAGCGCGGACAAACCGGATGTTTACTGTAAGTGAACAAAATCAGGGTTTTTAAGTTGCGCAGCGATGCGAAGACAACGCCAGTCGGTCAACTGATTCGGATAGATAGCATGAATTTCCGGTCTTCGATGATCTGTTTTTCTCTTGGAGGGCACAAATGCATTCTTCACTATCGTTAGAACTAAAATAAGATGGACAATTTTGTAATATGTAGCTAGTGGTTTGTTCATTGAATTGCTTAGTGAAAAACGGTAAATTTGGATTGGTAACCGCCTAATGTAGTACATGCCCAGTTGCGCGCAAATTGAAACAAAAATTTTCGTAGCATTTGAAAGACGGGTGTTTCTAATCAACCGTAACACACCGACTTGCAGTGCGATCACAAGGTTGCACAGCCGTATTTCACTGGGACAATCTTTTTCCCATTGATAATTTCATCGCGTAAGTGAGGTGACCCAATCCACCGTCCTTTTCATTTGTTGTCCCGCATATATCCCCACCTGCTATGTACCTCCTATCCCTATCAACATTCCCCATGGTTACTCACATTCAAATGACGTATAAGCACGCACGAATGCGCAGGTGGAATAAGAGTTTCATTCACATGGCTATGGTTTGAGTTTACCAGTTGTAAGACAAATTCATTTGCAAACAGTGAACCGACTGGGTAAAAGTAACGCAGAACCATAATGATGATTCGGCGATTCGTTGCTCTCAAGAAACAGTTTCTAACTATGTGCAGACCTGGTCTTAATCACTTTCTCTCAAGCCAACTCCCTAAACTAAGTGGTCCACATGTCAGACACGAATCTGGCCTGAAGTGGATAAGAAGAAGCGCTGTGGACATAGTTTTCTATTCACCCGACCGTGGATTGTCCACCACTCTAGACGTCTCTTCTGTAGCCTTGCGTGTTATCTTTCATGCTCACAGATTGAATTGAATATTTGTGGTCTGCTCCGATGAGCTAATTATTGAACCGTGTCGGGTGTATACTCTATGATTGGGAGGTGAAATGCAGTTTGTCATTACTTAAAGTTTGCCCGTGTTCATATGTAGCTGGAAAAGGAACGAACATTGTTCTCCAGTATTTCGCCCAGAATCTTACAAGGTCATTTTACCACTCGGGTAGATGACACTATGAAATGAACCTCGTTGGAGTCAATCATGATTAAACTGAAACTCTTTATTTGTACAAAACGACTCGAACTAGACAGTAAGTAATCGAGAAACTATTGTTGAAAATTAAAAATTACCGATAAGGACAATAATGAAGATATCAGCGTATTATCACCTTTCGGTTTGTGAATCACAGTGAAGAAAGGATTGTTCCGATTGGATAGTTTACGTTGTCCTGATTGCTTCATGATACACGGTTCGAACCCGAGCACCACCAGTGGTTAATATCTATTCATGAGAACGAATTAGCTTCGCAGTCCAAAATTGTGAATAGCTACTAATTATGTCGCCAACTGTTGCACTAGAAACATTGCTCAATATCCATGGGCATCATGTTCCGCCAGAACACGGAATAGTTAAGTTGATAGTAGAGATAGTACTCACTGTCTATGATGCCAGATCAAGAGAGCATTAAAACTTCGTTTCATCCTTATTGGAACTCATCAGCCGGTTGAAACTACCTTTGTGTATTTGTCAGGCGGTAAGACTGCTCGGTGCGTTTTGTCGGTCATTAGATGGGTGCAACTGTACCACGAACAAACCGCATCCAATAAATAGAATCAAATTGTTATACGAATTATCAAACACCTAAGCCGGTGAATAGGTTTTACCAAAAACAACATCAAGGTTTAAGTAATGTGAAGCTGTGTGAGTTTCAACTCCCCGCTCCGTCCCCCAAGATCTGCTCGAAATTCCAAGAATTCACGTGAGCATATGCGGGCAAGAGAGCATCTCACAAATTGAATTAGCGGACTTTAAACAACAATCCAGTTGGTTGGGTACCAGATGTGAACTTTTCTAATGGTGAATGATCAAGCAGGTGACATCATAAAAACACTGATCCCCGGTCAGATCAACTGTGTGCCATATATTAATTTCGGATTTGGTTGAATTTTGAACAAAATGGGTTATTCCTTGTAACGAGAACCATTCAACCGAGAGGGAAAATTTAATGAACCGGAAATAATTCAATTATCTTCCGAACACAGCTATCCGTTCACGTGATCCGTGCATTCGGGCTGAAAGCGAAATATATCGCACTCCTCAAATGCCCTGGAAATAAGCGGTATCGATTAGGAAACGGCATTTTGAATTTCATTACTACCGGTGTGTTATTACTACTGACAATGATCTGAAGTGGAACCAACAATACATATATTACGATATATTACTTAAATACGACAAAAACAGTTGTTATTTTTGAAGTGAACACCTTATTCTAGCATATATATGTACATATATCCCTTACAATTAGTAATATCTGAATGACTCGAAATAATTTGCCTGGGGGCAAACGACCAGTTTCGCGGTTCTTTACGCACATCAAGCATGGTTATTATATGAAATCCACTGAGGAAATGGATGAACTATTACCCAATGATGAGTGTCCCATAAACCATTGTTCCCCGCATTTCTGTCTTGTCTTTCATCTTGTGGATGTTCCTGTCACAGTGACACATACTGATGTGGCAGTTTTGTTCATATTTGAACTTTTCCTTGTTAGAAAACCTCCTGATTCTCAAGAATCTCGAGAAGTGTAAGCGACACTTTTTAATGAATACCTGCAAAACTCTTCACCCGGATACGATGTTCGAGCAATGTTATCTGTTCCCCTTCTTCCTTTCTAGTCTCCCACCGAGTGTGGTACACTGAGGCAATTATGATTCCTTTTACATAACATAAATACTCACAAAATGTTGATTCACTCATCGGCAATAAGTACACCATTATCATGATATTTACCGAGGTAAAAACAGAATGAACTGTTTGCAGACCGTCCCAGATAGAGGGTCAGTCATAATAAGCATCGACTCTGTCCTACTTCACACATACCAACATATATCTGTATTCATGCGAGCAAGAAGAAGTCACATGGCAAAGGTAAAGGAACTCGTGACCTGACATGACTATCTCTTCAGTCAAGCAGCCGTAATCAGTTCACATCTGATCACATCTACACATGGAAATGTTTCTGATGACCGATAGCGAGCACTGAACGGCTATTCCATCCCATTGGGGACTAGTCAGCAGTGCGTACTTTTTGTATCTCTGTTAGGATTCCAACCGCAAACCTTGGGGGTTGGGACTGCAAACCCTTATTCCTGATCTGCACGACCGGCAGTCATCACTTTGTAAACAATCAAATGGGTTGATTCAAGCTTGATACTCTATATATCTATACATGTTCATGGGTGGGTTCTCAGCCACCCACCTAGGCTGAACTAAGTGGTAACGCCGACTGAAAATTTCCACGCTGGGTGGATAACAAACGGAAAATAGGTCTAAGATCATGGAGCAGTCATTCATCAGCCTCATCCAGCGCGCGCATGTATTTTACCGAACCTATCAAAACTTCATTTCACGTTTACAACCGTTTGCTGAAGGAATTATGAATCAACCGAAAAGGGTTATTCGCTATTTTGGCGTTTCTTGCCTTGTTAAAATTCACGCCCTTGGTGAACTTATCGCCAATAATGTTGTCAATTTATTGTTATTATGTGCTGTTTGTAATTTTTAGTGTGCACCTGATGAAATATAATGAAATGTATCTGGATTCAAAGGGTGCAATGGATACCTACAGTATTTATTGCGGTAACATTCTTTCGATTGTCGGAATGTATAACCCTGTGTTCCGGACAGAGGTAAATCAGCCGTCTCGAGATCAGACTTTAGTGACCGGAGCGCAGCAGATACTGCAAAAAAACACCAAATATTGCTTGATTGTCAAGTTGGTGGACTCCAAAATGGTCAGCTCGACAGTTCCAAAATAGCGGGGATTACATGGAATATTGCGAAATTGAACTTTTGCATTTCAAAAACAAACATGACCTTGTCAAATGTTTTATGCAATAAGGTTTCTATCATCTCTTCTGGCACATAATGCGGTGTTATTAAATAAGTAAAAGGTCTAAATATTCATGGATAAGTAACTCTGAATTTAACCTCTGCAAGGTGAATTAAGCGAGGACACTTATTATGATCTATTAAGATTAATAAATAAATGGATCCCGGTATCTATGAATTTGCCTTCGTTAAAATAAGGAAAAGACCACTACTGCCGTGGCTACCCACTAAACATCTGGTAACGTAATAAGCTCCGTACATGAACTCTCTCTCTCTCATTCAGCCACACACTCATTCACAACCAACATCTGTCATCCATCTTTCACACATACACACATACATACACACTCACAAACATCAATTATCACAGTTCCATCATCGCTCTTTAAACTCTCATTTCCTTCGTAGATATATGTCTCCTCTCAGCGCCTGTTTAATCTATTCTAAATTTTGCTATATTTAGCTAGTTAATGTAGCACTGAAAACAGGCTTGTTTGCCATTTTGTGTTCTCAGAACTTTGTACTTAGAAAGTAGGCAACTCGTTGCAAAAATTTTAAACAATGAGTGAAGGTTGTAAAAAACTTTGCCGAAGGATAAATTGCTATGGGTTACAGTAGTTCTTTCGTTATTTTAATCCGGTGTGAATCCATAGATATCGAGTAGGATCCATTCTTTGGCCTTACACACCAAACATTAATAGATTAATAGATTGTTCTCACCTAATTCACCTTTTAGAGGTTAAATTCCGAATCACGGATCCATAATTATTTACTCATTACTTTCTCTTGCAGAACACCGCATAGTCTATAAGGAGAGATATGATAGAAATTGTATTGTATGCAGATAAAATTTCAATAGCTTTGTCACGTCCATCTGTCATTTTCATCACCCCTAACATTTGTTCCGCTGATGTTCTTGAACGACTGATGTGGATATGAAGAAATCGTAAGTTTGTTAGGGATACAACAAAAAGAAGTGGTACTTGTAAGTACAAACTGCTACAGATATTTTGTGTCCGGCGTTGGGTAATCCCATATCTACTACCACAAATGGGGATTAAAATGTCACACATTGAGAAGAAGAGATCCGAAGAAAAATTACGGCGTTGCTCGAACTCGATCAGCATGTGTACTTGTTTTTCAAAGATTCAAAGATTTCTTATGGGATTAACTTACAATCTCATGCTTTTCTGGTCCCATAGATTCGTGCGGTGGAGTGAGAAACAGTGATACATGCAATTCTTTGTGTAAAATGTCACGTGATACGTGCTTTTTCGACTGGTGCATGCAGCTTCACTTATGTTAGAGCTTGGAGCACAGACGACGTAGGATGGTAGAGAGTTCCAGATCGAACACACTCTGACTGCAAATGACTGATGCTGGCATTCCAAGCGGCATTTTGAGACCACTAGTTTAAATGGATGTCCTCTAAGATGAAAGTTGGGTTATAATTTCAGAAGCGGGCGACACGGATGGCTTGAGTTTTGCATTATTTGGTATACCATAGTCATATCTAATCTGACGCGCCGGTAGTGATTGGAAAATAACCCTAGTGACTTCAATCTCTCTGCGTATGAACACCGATTCAACATCCTGATCATTTTGGTGGCCATCCTTTGTGGACCCTCCAGCTTCTACTGTACGCGCGCCCCTTAAACGACTGCACTACAATTTCTCGCTGCCATTGCATTCTGGATTTTATCTACCCAAATTGCTAAATATACGTGTTTTAACCATTTACACAAAAGAATTCATGTTAAAACTTAAGGATGTCATTGCGAAAAACCATATTGCCAAGTTTGGAGTGCCAGTTGCTAGTCAAGCGCACAAATACTGCAAACGAGGAAAACGCATTCGTGCCGGTTGGCAAACTGCCCTTGGTCGTACTATTCCCAGCAAGATGTCCGTGCTTACCATTGTGAGTAACAATGTCCGTTCTGGGTTTGGAAAGCTTCCGGACTTATCCCACCTGCTCCAGCGAAAGGAATTTCGCACCTCTTATGTCTTGTGTCTTCAGGAATTATGGCCCAATGAGGATGTAGACGATTCCGTGGTGCAACTGGATAATTTCGTCTACTTCAGACAGGATAGACAACGGTGTAGGAAGAAGTCGGGAGGCGGTGTGATCACTTACATCCATTCCAATTGGTGCGGCAATTCCGAAGTACTATTTAAGTACTCACAGAATGGTGTTGATTGTTTGACTGTCGTCTGTCACCCCAAATTCTCCTGCTTTCCTTTTATTGCCATCACTAACTTATACATTGCACCTCAGTGTAGATTGTCAGACATTGGTACATTTTATGATACTTTCCTACCGGTTATTGCCCCATCTATTGCGGACAGCTTGTACTTAATAGCTGGTGACTTTGACCACGCATCCCTGAACTCTTTATTGTGTTTAAACCTCAACGACCTGATTATTGAACCAACTAGAGGAAACTCTCATTTAGACCAAATAATCACAAACCACGCTGACACCTTTTCCACCAAACTGTTCTTTCCCTTAGGCACCAGTAACCACAACCTGAGCCTGGTCAGACCTAAGATTTACTCACACTCAGGACATTTTTCTTTTAATCGGCCAAAACACCTCACCTTTCGTTAGCGCGATCTTTCCCCAGACAATAATGCCTTGTTTAGATCATCTCTTAAGGTAGTTAGCGACTGTTTTCCTTTAAACACAACCTGTTTGTCAAGTATGACATTTCTGACAGAAGTGTTGAACTGTGGTTTTGAAATATGCTGTCCTATGATAACTCTATTCCTACAAAATGGCAGAAAGTCAACCCCTTTTCTTAAAAGGCTTCGCCGTGAAAAGGAACTCGCATTTAAATGTGGCAGGAGGGCCGAAATGCAACGATTATTGTCCTTGATCAAGAGTAAAATAAGGCGGTTGCAAGTCAGTTTTTGGGACGAGGAACTGTAAGTCTATGTGGCGTGGAATCAATCTTCTCTGCAGGCAGAAGAATGTGATTTCCAGTCCCTCTGTCGATATTGAAAAGTGAATAATGCATTTATTCATTCTTCGTCCGACAAATACCCTAGTTATGCTGATTCCTGCTCTCCAAACATTCAACCTTCGTTTGATCCCATCACCTCTGGTGGGATGTATAAACACATGTGTTCTCTCAAGATGTCTACCGCACCTGGTCCAGACGACTTAAGTCCCACCCTACTTAAACACGGTGCTCTGCCACTGTCTCTGATTTTCGCACACAGCTAGTCTTTCACTCGAACTCCGAACTATTCCAGATTGTTGGCGCCCAGTGAGAATTACTCCCATCGCAAAAGGAACGTCAAAGGTCCCAATAGCGAAGCGTTTTAGACCAATTGCTCTCACCTCCACTGGTTTGAAATTGATGGAGCGATTAGTTCTGCATCGTCTTCAGTTATCTCTTACCACCCCCGATGAAACTTATCAGTTTGCATACAAACAGAACCGCTCTACATTAGATACCGTTTTTTCTCTAGTTCATTTCATCTGTAAGTCCCTTAACGAGAAAGTAAAATATGTGCATTGTGCATTTCTTGACTACTCCTCCGCTTTTGACTCGGTGCCCCGCTGTCTTTTACTTAACAATCTTCAGTCTTTTGGCTGTCCGGCTTCTCTTCTTGAATGGCTTGCAGATTACGTTTAACAAAAATATCAGTATGTTAAGTTGGGACGAAGAAAGTCAAACGCGTCACTCAATAGCTCGCGTGTACTTCAAGGTGCTGTCCTATCACCTTATCTTTTTCGGACTTCTATTAGTGACTTACCTGTTACTCCTCCTGTTCGATGATTTAAGTATACTGATGATATTGCCATTTATGTTTCCATATCTAACCAATCCGAACTGGCTGAATATAATACAAACCTATCCCACCTCGTTTCATATTCCATTTCTTCCTGTCATAGTCTTAATCCTGAAAAGTGCCTTGAACGTATTTTTACTCTAAACCGTACCCCATCTCCCTCCGACAATGCCCAAGTTCACGGAAAGTTGATTAGCAGGGTCAGCCATATGAAGTACTTAGGTGTCACACTTGAAAGTAACCCTCTTTTTACCAGAATTGTAACGGTGGTCTATTTTTTGACTGAAAGCTTGTGTATGTAACCAACTGAAGCGTGAATACAATACAATACAATACATCTTGCAATCACGCTGTAGCCATGAATTCCAGGCCTCGATAGCGTGTTCTGTGAGTGGTCGAATGTATGCTGATAGTAGACGGGGAAATAAAGCTGACTCAAACCGGCCGAAGACCCGCTTAAGCAAACCGACATTCTTTACAGCTGCTTTGGACACCTTGGTGCAGTTGTGTAAGCAGCTTAAGGTTTCTTGAATGATGATACCCAGTTCCTTCTCACTTGTGGCGTGTGGCAGTTGTTCGTTTCCGAGGAAATATGAAAATCTCCCCCTGTGTCGTAGAGATAGAACCTTGCATTCTGGCACATTAAATTCTATATCGTTCACAAGGAACCACAGATGAGCTGCATTCAACGTTTCTTGGAGTGCCAGTGAGCCCGTCGGTTGCGTTACTGTATTCCAAATTTTAGCCTCATCTGCGAACAGTAATCATTTTTGCCCCAGAGCGTTCGGTAGATCGTTTATGAACGTTAGGAAATGTCGCGGGCCAAGCACAGATCCTTGTGGAACCCCACACTGTTTGGTTCAACTCCTTCCTATGTGGTGCGGACGGGTCTGGATGATGTTGAATACAAGCCCAGTTTCCGAATTGGAAAAGAGCAGTTTCCGAATCAACACAAGACGGGCTAGTCACGGATTAGTTAAACGCACTGCTCATTCGTCTAACTTTCCCGCACAAGATTACCGATTGAGTTCACCACAGGTTGTTTGCCCTATGGTGGAGCAGATTTAGATGGGTGAAAAATGAATTTGATAAATACAATGCTCAATGCTTGGATTGGCCTATTCAGTGTTTGGCACAGGCTCCATGCATTGTTAATGATGTTCTGTGAGGGTTTCACTCCTTGGGAGATGGTTAATTTTCCACTATTTGAATGCATTTAAATACGATGTAAATTTACCAAACTAAAATTTTTTCAAACACTAAATTTGCCGTGTTTGTTTGTTTGTTTGTTTATTTGTTTGTTCTATGTCAGCAATCGAGGCGATCGAGTGATACACAATCATCCAGGCTGGAGATGATACATACTTTCGATCTGGGTATGAGACAACAGACAACACGCATTCGGAGTAAAATCGAGACTGGGACACGGGAGCATTTTCATGTTCGAACCGATTAAACGTTTGACGTAGGTGATTGAAAGTAAATCACTTCGGTTTTCGGCGGGGGGGGGGGTGAATGAGATTAAAAAAGAAAAAAACAGACACACAAACCGGTACTGATTGAACTCTTGCTACAGCCTGACTTTCGTCAGACTTGTTCGCCCACAGATTTAAATATCATTCACCGGATTGAATAGAATATTGTCCCATATCAGTCGCGACATATCTGTGTGAGTATTCACTTATGGTTTTGCTTCTATATGCTGAAATGTGTACCGTATGCCGGTGGAATTGCTCGATTTCGATGGATAATTTTGCTGACGCATCAGATGTAAAAGAAAGAAACCCCCAAAAGAAACAAACATCATTGTATCTACACGTGATACAAGTATTTTAATTTTATTTCGCCAATGCTGTATTTGATCCCTTTTTGATATTTTGATCACTAACTTTTGCACAAGGTTTTTCCAATTGGACAATCAAATGGCATTTGCCATTTGTCTCACCGCATTTTTGCCACTGACGACCACGATTGGGGAAGCTCACTTATCACTGTTTATATCGAAATGTCAATCGGATTCAAAAGTGGACTGTTTGACTGTGTCGTTAAAATATACCCATTCTTACTGGATCCGATATTTCACAATGACCATTTGCTAGCCAGTAATAATTTCCCAATCTAATTCGGTTAACAGTTATCGTTCATCATGCTGTTAATTTTACACTTAGTGAAACAAATATTTGATGTTTAGAATACTTGTATGAATCGGAATAAGCAACCACTGGAATCAGAAATCATTTATTAGAGAAAATAAACTTCCGTGATGCGCAGTGTCAAATAGTTTCTCATGTTCAGCCTAATTTTTTCAACTAGTACAAACTTTATTGTGGCACTCTTATTCACACACTGATACAAGTGAATTGGGAAACTTGTAGTAAAAAACTTGTACTAGAAACTTGTACTGGGAGAAAAACTAAGGACTAAACTCTATTTACCCAGAGCTATTAATGAAAAAGTATTTTCTTTATAAATTGATGGAATTGTTATACGAGTTTGACCGAATCTTTATGTTCAATTCGGAGATTGAACTTTTTCATGAACGGATTTGGTTACCTGCTTATCACTTAAACTTTCTAGTTTATACTGTCCGTCTTTCTACGAAACTATAAGGTACCATATAAATCATTTGGAATTTTCTTCATGAATAGCAGATGTTTTTTGAGGCTCGGAGAAACTGACAATGGAGAACAAGCCGTCGTTCATTATTTGTTCTACAGTAAAAAACAGACAGTGATTGTTCGTACCCTGGTTTACTCGAGTAAAACTGGGAAGAAAGAGTTGAAATGAAATCACGGCTAATGGGGCTCTGCAAACCGGTATTGATCTGCTGGTTACTTGAATTAGTAGTCTACTGCTTTGCATCCCAATCCCAAATTGATAATTGATTCTCTACGAACTTTCCCCGGCACACGTATGTATCTTACATGTCAATGTCAATGATAACCACTTTGCGAATGTGTGCCCGGCTAGTGAGAGGTGATGTTTGAATAACTATTTTTAGTTATTGAGTCTATTACGTCGTTCAGATATGATGAACGTTTGATCGATCTGGCCTGCTTCATTGAGATCGCGAACTAGTTTTTCTATACGAACAGAAGTCAAATCAACGACTTGGATCGATATTATTACGTTATCCAACTATGCGGGTAAATAAAGGCAGTATGTATAAATGCAGAGATGCAAATAGTGTGCATTTTTACAAGGTTTACAATTTCTTTTTTACCGTTTTTTATCATTTTTTTTTCCTTTTATTGAGTATACAGAGACAATTTTCAGAAAACGGTAGGCGACCAATCAATGGGCTACCATAAAACACATACAATGGGACAAGCCAGGTGGTGGTGGTATTGTTGTCGTCCTCCTCCGGGGTGATAATTCGGTTACATTAGTATTGGACCAGCGCCGTCCAAACAAACGATGTCGCGAAAGTTTTCATGAATTGTTTGTGCAGACCATTCCAGTTGGCTGAGCCTATTTGAATGATCTTTTTGCTATGCATTTACATCTGGATTGTTTAACGAGCCAAAACACGTGATATCGGTTGTCATTACACTTGCTTTCGTAAGCGCTCTTCACTTCGGATTGGTCTCAGGGAATCCAGACTCCATTTCCGTTCACAGTTGACCATATTGCCACATCGAATATGTACTGTGATTTGGGTACAGAAATTATGCAGCACGTATAGAGAGAGGGA
>UZAN01040933.1:42169-56498 GCA_900618425.1 Echinostoma caproni | reverse complement strand
TTCATATTCTTACCTTTCCTCCCTCTGTAAACCTTTTTGACTTAACTCTAAACAGTATCACCTGAAGTAAACCCCTGGTAATGTTGCTCGCTGGGGTAGCTGTCCGAATCTAGAGAAGGTTAACGAATCATGACAACCCACGAAAAAAATATTCACGTCGTAGCACCAGAGGAAGTCCCAAATCCTACTGGTGTATGAATCTGGACGCACGTTAGGCGAAAGCCTGTTTTCGTCCTAGAAACCTGACCTGACCTGACCTGAAGTATGTGGTGAACTCATGCGACGTGATCCACAATTTAGGAATCGATTTCGGTTTCACTTATCACAATAGCCTATCGATAGCCACGGGGAAAGAACAGTTATTTCAAACTTTTTCTCGCGCATTAATAATTCATAATTCGCTTTTCCCACCATTTGAATTAGCTCGACCTGGGGTCCTGCGATAAAATTTATAATGGTCAAAATTAGACAATTCTTGAGGTAGAATGGTAGGGAGATTCATTCTTTCTAATGAATAACTATTACTTGATAGAGAGTGTTCGTTATAAAATCAGTTTTCTTTAAGACACGGTGCATAGCGAATACACCGTTGAATGATCCTTTATTACCATAGGTAGGTCAAGAAAGTGTGCGGCCACAAACGGCTCTCGCTCGACATCAACGGAGTAAAACTCTACTTGAAGAAAAGTGAACGCTGACCTGCACACGTTGACCTTGATGTGCGTGGTTCACCACATCCAAACCGCGATGAAGCATTCGGGAGTTTTCGGCATATAAGCGAAGTGGGAGGCAATGATGCATTAGAGGCACAATAATCCGTTATCTGAGTCCCTGACTTTTTCAAGGTGTGGAGTGGAAACGAAAACATAATTTGTCACATAATTAAGGAACCTTTTCGGTTAGCAATGTTGGCATTGTGGAGGAAGAAAAGCGAGCACATCGAAGCAAGGAAACGATCACAATTGGTCGCAGCTGAGAATGCCACAAACACACGCTATCGAGGATATTCCGGGTGGATTAGTTCCAATTTTCCCACTCCACCGGTGGGAAAATGACGGATGAATTTCACTTGCAACTGAGGTCAGCAGCGATGCAAAATCGTTATGGAACACCAACAGGGGAGAGCATGCCTTGATTTCACCACCAAATTCAAATCACGTCTCCCGTTCATTTGTCGTTTGATTTACTTCACTAAGGAAAGCCTTGTGGTTGACGAGCTGGTGAAGAAATGTGATCTGTTGACCTAGGTCTCCAAACAAGTTCATTTAACCGGTAATAAAAGTGACATGGTCTATTGATGTGAATGAAAAACAGTCGCTGAGCATCTTGGTGTTGGGCTCTAGTAAATGACAGTCTGGATAGCGCGTAATTTGTTGCACTGATCAATCAGTCAGCTTTACACGGACTGCCACTCTAGAAAGGCAGTCGCATTCGCCAATCGTGGATCAATGGATTCTTATTTACAAGATAATATATAAACAGTGTACAGCTACGTCAGTTGGCCAAAAAAGTAGACAACTAAAGAAGCGGATAACCGAATATCACAGAAAATTCAAACACCCTCTAGGCAATGTGATGGAGTTTAGGACCCTTGAAAGGGACTCAGTTATCACTCTGCATTCCATTTCTGAGGGTCTTCATTAAACTAATATAGCAGGAGCAAACGATGTTAGGCATATATTTTTAAAAACCGATGCTTCATGGGTTGTGTTTTATTGTGAAAGTTATAATGTTACTAACAATGATGTCGGCAGAGAGTTGTATTCAGTAAGCGAAACGTCGGGAAATACCATTCTCTATCGCCATCGCCGTGTTATTAACATTATAGCTTTCTCAGTAAGACACTCAATAAACCTTGAAAAATCGATTATTTCATGTGAGTAACAGAGGGTTTGGTACAATTTCCAAAGGGAAAATTCGTCGTGTATATGTCAAATGAAGCGTGAACCGAAAAGCTAAGAAGCACTGGACTGCTGTCTCTACCTGGTTGGGTCTCATCAGCAGTGCGAATCCATCGACCTAACTAGGGGTCGAACCCGGGACCTCACAGGTAGAACGCAAGCATGCTCCTTCACTCACATGAAAAAAGTAGCCAGTTTTTGCTTGTTTCCAACCGAATCATAACCCCGGAAGCTAGTACTGAGATGAGTGAATTCTGTGGCCCGTAATAAGCTCGTAAAGATGGGTTGTGCTATATCGTGTAAATGGAAAATGAAGAACGGTCTGATCTGCTGCCCGGTGGTCGAGTGGGTAGCATGCTTGCGATCTGCCCATGAGATCTCGGGTTCGTTCCCCAGTCGGGTCTATGGATTCACACTGCTAATGAGACCCAACCAGGTCGAAAAAGCTGCCCAGTGTTTTTCAGTTCACGATTCATTTGCTATATACACGACGAATTTCCCCTTTGAAACCGATTATTCGTAAACAAGATTTCAAGTCATATAGAGCACGAATAATTACTGCATCACTTTTCATGAACAGTGATCCAACTAACGTCAATGGATCGGACGGGGTCCAATGATCAGTTAACTGGCTTGATGCCAGTTGCGCAACTAGCCGCTCCCCCCCCCCTCCAATACACACACACATGCACACTGACACCCAACAATAAAATTGGTCACACCAAAAAACTGCTCACAGACTAATCTCCCATTTCCGATGACGTCATTCTTAGCTCCGTGATCCCTTTTTCATTCACAACTTGCATGCTCCGATTTAATAACACAAACATACATATGAACACAATTTTCCTTCCCCTAGACCAAGCAAAAGCTTCCCCGTCTGATACGGTTTCTCTGATCGTTTTTTGTTTAACGTTTGTCTGCTAATTGACTTGAAAAAGTTGTCCCAATAGGGTTGAAACGTCTTCAACCGCGAATTGTTGTTTTTGATTTTCTCTCGTTTTGGCTAATGCAAACATTCCTAAACGGACCTAATTTTTCATTTCTTTTTTCTTGTACAATTCATCCTTTTGTTCGTTCTTATAATGTCCTTCTTTCTTAAGTCATAAAAGATCACAAAACACAGACTAGTCAAACTGTTTGCATGCGCTCACTTTGTGTCAGTTTATGATCATACCAATTGCGCACGGTACGCATTTAATGTTCCCAACCGGCGAACTAGATACTGCGATGTATTTGCCAATTTACATGTCTAAATTTACCCCCCACCGCTTTTCTAGGATCGGATTTCCTCTTCCGCACAAACCATGACTTACATATCAATTACTAGTCTGCAGCACAGTCATCACGATCGTCATATTGCGTTAGCGACAACACTTAACCATGGGTCGCATGGTATTTAGACGTCAACACTTTCCTACACCATGCTCTGGGGAGCCATACAATCTACACGCGCTGTAGGATCCTGACACCAGTTACTCACACCTAGTGGTACAAACAAACCGAACTCGTGTCCAACAAATTGATTATTCTTCCCCATCGACCCAATTCCACGTCTTTCCATATCGATGCTTTGATGCTCGCGTGGAAACAAACACTCGCTTTTGCCGGTTCACACAACTACCGGATGAATGCTCGTGACAAAAATACAATTATTCTCGCCCCTGCTGTGTATCCCAGTTTGACGAAGAGTCGCAGGGCACACGGTTAGCTCAATACGTTGTTGTATTTTCTAACTACCTGTCTGTCTTTCCCTGCCTCTCTATCACACATACACACATACACGCACACAAAATGACACCGCTGACTAGCATGATGGGATGATTGATATTCTATTGAGGAGTGGCAAAAACGTGTGCGTGAGATACTGACCCATCAATGTCAGAGTTTGTTTGAACTTGCAAGCGGATGGCGTTAGTGCTAAATGGATCAGCTGGTGGGTAATAAAAATCCATGAAACCGATTAATTGTCGTTGTCACTGTATAGTGGTGGTGGTGGCGGTGGCTCAGTCCTGGTGGTGCAATGGTTTAGTTGCCGTCACCGGCGGTTCGAACCCCGCCATGGTCACCCAACTTTGGTAGTAGGCAGCTTTGCTGTCTTCCAATTCAATACCATGCCTAACCTAGTGGAGCCTTTTGTGATTCGCCGGGGCTTAGGTTACCGATTTCCGTTGCTGAACAGTAGACCTTTACGATTTTGGAGTCCACTCGCTCTACTGTTCAACACACATAAGTGTGTAATAAAAAGATTAACCTAAATTGTTAAAAGATTAGCAAGGTTCCCAATAGGGTTTAATCGATATTGCGCTCAGCCGAGATATTCGTACGGAGAAGTATTAAAACAACTACAGATGTAAAACCACACTCGCAACAAAACTCATCACATATTCAATAATTATCCACTTTTTATTCAACCGATTTTAGGGCATTCGTAATTCGGCAATGGTAGCAGTCAAATTTTGCTTTGTCTCCTCCCATCCTAACATGCAATATTGCCCTATATTGATCTGGAGGAGAGAGTTGATGTATGGAAGGGAATCTTCTTCAAAATGAAATAATAGATATTTATTAGTTCCAATTTAATCTTAATATGTTTTCAAGTATATGGTGAATTTCGTTGTAGATAGAGCAAATAAAGTATGAAATAAAAAGCACCGGACAACGATTTCAACCGGGTTGGGTCTCATAATGTATTTCTAAGTGTTGCATGATCAAAAATTGCTTGTATGTAAAGATACTCACTAGCCGCAACCATGAGTATCGGTGGATGTTGGTTAAGTGGTCATACGTTAAACTGTACGGACTGTTCTCATAGATTACTATAATGAGAAAATTTCAAGATTGGTTATCATCAGCCACGATTAGGGTGTAAAGATTTCCGCTAGTTATGAACCTAATTATTGTAATTTTTTCGATGATCTCAAAAATTCCGATGGACTATCAAATAACCCGTAGGTATCTAAATCCTCCAAACTTATTATCGTTTTTTTCCAAGTGGGACGGAAAAATAAAAATATTTCTGTATCGGTAAAGGCCTATCGTTGTGAGAAACCGGTTACATCGACTGAATGATAAATAATAGATAAAATAATAAATGTTGAATGTCTTTTTACTTCCTTTTTTATTTGTTGAATATGCAAATGTACAGTCAACTTTCAGGGAGAGGGCTGCGGGCATACAAAGGCTGCCTGGGGAAATACATCAATAGGGAAAACGGCCGGCGGTGGGGTGGTTCGAACCCTGGTCCCCGGGTCACAATTTGGTGACCTAACCACTTGGCCACCACCGCCCTGGAAATGCCTGACTGGTGCAGTGGGACTCGACTGAAGGTCTTCAACTGCTCCTTTCGCATTTTCCCGGTACTATGTGAGCCATCCAATTATGGCCACGTGTTTATGATCTTTTTAAAGATGCCTGGACCAAAGTAAATACCAAATGATAAATCCCTGCATTTTAAAGCCCATATACATACTGGAAGTAGGTGACGTCTGGAAAAGGCTCATCAAGTTATACTTGAGAGTAGACATAACATAAATCAAGATCGGGCAATTTCCTATCGCCTGCCATGATGTTGTAGCAATCGGAGATAGATAAGTGCGTAGCAGCTGACCAGGCGTTTGTATTCACCACATTTTCCCACCTGAGCATCTGATTGTAAAACTGAAACAATCGGGATTCCCACCTTACGAAAAAGCTGTACGTCCACCATTCATCATTCTCTATCCTCAAGCTGTTTTCATTTGAGCCTTCACTAGGTGTTGCAGTTACCAGGGATTTGTACGAGATTTCCAAAAGGTAGATAACTACGATTCTCGCAGACCAATTAAGGCTTCGAAACCCTTCCGGCTTTCTTCGTCCGTGCCATCGAAAGTATTCGCGTATCAAAAGGAGTTAGTTTCTAGAACATCACGGTGAACCAGTCGTACCACAGCTAATCCTCTACTACTATTAATAAAAAAAGATGGATACAATTTGTGTCAAATGAAGTGCAGCTACTTCAACCACGTGAATCGAGAGTTTGTGAGTTGTAGCTGATTGGATACGATATCACTTTGTGCATTATGCCTTTAGTAGGAAACTCTACTCGACTTGAATGTTTCAGCATCAAATGATTCACAACTTCTAATGGAATGGCTTTATTGACTGATTGGTATAAACCGGAACGATGAAACCGAGGCAGTTTATCGCTTTTGACACAATTTCAATGTTCAGAACGCTGATCTCGGTACTTCGTATGTGTGGCGTGGTAATTTATTACTTCAACTGACAAAGCAATGAACCTGCCTTCACTATCGACCCAGAACAACAACATCAACAACTACAAAAACAACATCCACAACAACAATGTGGAAACTTGTTACGCAAATGAATAAAGGATAACCGGTCAGCTCTCCACAGCTGCTGCTCCCTCTCAGAAAATATCTACATTGAAACGGAATGCTATACCCAGCATTGTAAGTTTGAGCATGAATGTGCATCAATTTTTCGCATTGTTATCGGATTCGATTGACATCACTGGCAATATCACTTTACCAAGGTAGGTCGGTCTCAACAACAGATGACCAATGCTGCTTCTGCGGAAACGAGGTCGCTCTTCCCGATCACAGCTCCGACGACAAGGGTTTTCCACAGCGTGTTACACTTGCCTTTTTGCATCCCAATCGATAACTGAAGGCACTGGATGATTGAAAAACAAGTCCGGTAGGCGAAACTAACCACTGTTCGACAAATTCAGTAACTGGCAATTACAATTGCATAGGGCAAATTTATGTCCGTCGATCTGGTCGTGATCACATAAAACCATGCACAAAGACTTTGTTCTGTTTGTTTGTTTACTGGATCCTTATTTCGGTTCCCTCGGGGGTGTATTATTAGGGTTCTTCACCCGGGGTCACGGAAAAGCTAGAGATCGAAAGGTTTGCTTCCGGCCGCAGAGGGAGAGAGAGAGAGATCTAATGTGTGAATACTGATAGTCTCGACTGTGCATAGGATGATACATTGAACTCGTTTTTAGTAGACTTTAAAGTGGAAATATAGACGTCTGATATACGATGCGGAAATGCTTGATCAACATTAGTGAAGTGCCGGGTCTCCAATGTCTGCTGTTATAGAGTACTTTTCTCTGACCCCGTTTCATCATGTCTCAACCAACAGATGTGGTATTCGTGTATCCCGTTTGACAGATAGATGATTTGATAGACAAGCGAAAATAGTGGTGTTCACGCGGTTCTCTCATATTCTGCGTATCTTCAACCGGTTAAAATATTGTAGCTGAAACCAGAAAATGAAGTCTCGTCGATTAGGAAAACACTTATGATGACCGGTTGCCGAGTAGACTCCGATAGATTCATTGAATGCAACAATAGACACTGATCACGGAACAGTGTTTCAATGATTTTGAACCGGATCCACCGGAATTCACTCTTTACTTGAGCAAAAAAGCAATCAACGTGCAAAAGTTGACCTTTGTGATAATCCGATCACCCACCCCTCTGAGATAACAGTCCAACGTTGTTTTCATGTCAATTTAATTGGTAGGAATTGATCGTTTCCACTTCGGTTCCACGGTGCGTGTCCTCCTTCTTTAAGTCTCGAATGGAGCACAATGCTGCAATAAAAATTAGTTTTTTTCTCTCCTTTACTAAGCGGCAATTTGAGACGGTTTCATTTTGGCGAGCCCCAAATCTTTTACTTATCTTTCGAACTGGGAGAAAATCATTTTTTTTTCGAAATTGAACCATAATACAATGAAGGCGAACATATGTTTTCGGTGAATTCGTTAAAAAGCCTTTACAATCATATATATATGAAACAATTTCAATATGGTCAAACAGAAAATGGCTTTTTCGCACAACCATAACGTAACGACTTTGGTTGTGTTCCAAACAGCGCAAAAGTTTGTGATTCTCTTGGGTTCATTGCCAAACACATGACTCATTCACTTTTTTGTTCGACCAAATTTAAATTGTTTCATATAAATGTGATTGTAAAGGCTTAAAAAGGAATTCACCGAAAACATATGTTCGCCTAGATTGTGTTCTTAACGAATGGGCATATCCCATCAGTTGAACCATAAAAGATGATATATTTCTTCTCATACCTATCTTATTTCGTGGTTAGGGCTAAAAGACCACTGATTCAGTGATGTTGCCTCGAGCGATCCGTTTCCAGAAATGAGTAGTCAGTTCCGGCGATGTGTGAAATAGATACGCATTTTTTCTCTGTTGACTGAACCACAATAAGGGTGTTTTGGAAGATAATGAATGACCACGGTTAAATGTGAGCTCAACGATGCAAGTTGTCGCAAAATCGTAAGTTGACTGGCAAGGATATGCAGTCGACAGTTCCAGTGATGGTAGTTAATTATCTTCCAATAAGGCAGACCGAGAAAAGCCAGCTGTTTCGTTCACCAGAAGACCATAAAACAAGTCACGAATCAGCCATTTTGCTCGTCTTCTGAACAACATAATCTGATCAAAAAATGCATTCTTCATCATTGAAATCATCATCATCATCATCATCATCATCATCATCCTCATCCTCATCATCATCATCATCATCGTCATATCAACCCTATGGTTGTATTTCTGGGTCTTATCAGCGCCATCCATCCTCTTTATCCTCCTCTGAAAGCTTTTGATTGGCCAATTGATCGTCCTTGTATTTCACCTTTACAGTCGTTCATCTGATCAAAAGAGCTAAGAGGTTAATGAGCCAATGAACCAAAGCAATTCTACACACACTGATCACCCAAATTAGTTGTGATAGAACATACTGTTGGTATTTCCCAAGGTACTTAAAGTTTAACAAATATATTCGAAAGAAAAACTATCCAAAATCATGAAACAATATTAAAATCCGTACTACTGAACAAACACAAACGCGTTATTGTTCTGTGTAACCTGCTTCTCCTAGTTTCACCCAATTTGTGCCCGAATTCTTCCCTATTGTCATTGTTTTTATCGCAATAACATGTCGCTTTTCCTCAATGTCAGTATATATGTATATTTAACAGAGCAATACAATATTCCAACCCTACCAAATCTACTTGCTTTTGTCCTACTACGATGTTTCGATAAATCACGGACATATGCAGTTAACTAAAGGTATACTTTTCTATCCCACATCTGTCCCCAAATATACAGACGGACTGTCAAATGTTCTATCATGCTACCAATCAGACCATTGTCACATGACGAACCAGACGGTGATCAGTTCGATACGATAAAACTTGTCTGGAAAGTGCTGTGGCCAGTGATAGGGAAGAGCAATGGATCTATAGAGGAAGAAGAGAGTGGGGAGTCGATTCTGGCCACATTGTTCTAACTTGTACTCAGTGAATAGTTTGCCTTTTGAGTTACGTATAGTACGACAGTATAGCATACTGCATATAGGGTATATAGCGTATATAAACACTGCGTGGTATAGCGCAGAAAAAATATCAAACTTGAGTCACAATAACACGTATTACAATCGTTTCTTCCTGTCAAATGCGAGCAACGATTAGAAATAAGCGCGTGATGAGCGCGCTCTGGCAACGGTCGAAACAACAGCAAGAACAACAACCACAATAACAAAATATTTTTGAAATATAACTACTGCCTAATGATTCGCTTCTGTATTCAGACATTTGGGAAATCTGCAAGGGAATAAAATGTGCCTCGAATTACATGACTATTCGACTAGTTGCTTTTCTCCAATGTAAACTAGAGCGGAAATATTTTTAAATATCGTTTTCTTGGATTGCTCAGGTAGAAGACACTCCGTCAGCATTTCCAAAGACATGTCATTTACCGCCTTCCAGAGTATTAGGCTTTTTTGTTCAGAAGAAAATGGTGTGTTGTGTTTCAGTTGACACACACGAACTTTCTCTCCCTCGATCTCTCTCTCTCTCCGCATAACTACTTCGTAGCGTACCGAAAAACTGATCGTTCTCATTCAATTGAATAAACATGAGTAAATGATGTAACTGATCGATAATTGTTTCAAAATATGACAGTACATTTTATTCAACCATTTATTCCCCAGTTTTTCCAAGACGTGCGTTGCTCAGTTTAAGTTGATTTTTAAATCAAACCTTCAGTACAAACCGATTTCATCTACGTATGGGACAATTTTCGTGTTATAGGCTCTCCTTTTTCTTAGGTTTTCACACTCACCAGTAAAGTGTTACCACAATTTACCACTTTCGCATATCCTTTGTTTAAAAAAGTTATTCACAAATCGATGTAACAACCAAACCCAAAATTAGTATCATCATTAACAAAAAACATGAGTTTTTCATGTGTCACGTGACCGTTGGGATATTCGCACCCGCCTGCTCAAGCTTTGAAACTAGCAAGTGACCGAGTGTCGATCTTCAATTCTTCTTTCTATCCTCTCAAGTGGGCTGTTTTCAACTTCATTACAAATGAGTTGTTAGACTCTTAAAGGGATGGAAAGCGTCACTCCCCCGGTGGTTCTTCTTCATTTGTGCGGTGTGTCTGTTTTTCTCAACTTGATATCAGCGGTTTATTGCAGATCTCGTCGCGTCCTCCTCCTTTATAGTTCGGTTGGCCTGATTGCCCGCATGCGTGACTTGTTCTCTGATGGGAATCGGTGCACGAAGGCGCATAAAAACGTGACTGAAACATCAGAGTCCGCAACGGTGCGGTTCTCCAGAGTCAAAAATATACCCCGCTTTCTTGACTGTTTCCTTTTTATTCACAGTGAGTCTTCGTTTCCTTCTTTTGCTTGCCTTGTTCGGGGCGGAAGTGATATGGTTCTGTCTCCAGACTGCTTCTCAACAACGTGAGACCCCCAGTTTGGGAGAAAAATATCAAACGTATTGGCCAATTTTTAATTATTTCTAGACACAAACACACACACACGCTTTCTCGAAATGTTCTCACCATTTGATTGTGTCGGTCACATTTCTCCTACTCATTTCCTAAAAGTTCTCTTCAGCATGTGTCTTGCATTTAATTTTTAGATATCGAAATCTTATTCTTCAAAACGATCTTCTGCGTACAGACTGAATTGAAAACATTTTGTATGTGAACTGAGCTTCGAAACTTGCAAGATTGAACATTTTTTCAAATAAGGAACAATAAGGATTTCTCACACTCAACATATCGTCAGTGGGCTTCGACGACTTTCTTTTCATATCCGTAAACTTCGTCAGTTTCGTATTCAACAATCGATTATTTCCAATTTTGTGTACCCGTGTGTTTTCCCCGTTTTACTTTATTGTTCGCCTGCTATTTTTCCAATCTCCTAAAGAAAGATTTAAACTAATTCGACATCATTAGCCGCGTCTCTACAATCCCGCTCAAGGAGTAGGTAACTGACCTATGCGAACGTCATTTGAATGCATGTGAAAAGTTTGTACATAAGATTCTCATCGACTCCAGACATCGGCTACACGCTGACCTAACTTCCTGTTGTTCCCATCCTTCAACTAGACCCCAATATCTTTGTGTTCCCTCTCCAATAAACATATATCGTAACTCTACAATACCCTCATTAGCACGTATTCTAGTTACCAAAAAACGGGNAAACGGGTTTTCACAGGCTTTGTTAACAGTTTTGGGATTTAAATCTCGTTTTTTCATTATTATTTTCTTAAATTTTCTCCCTTGCTCCAACCAGTACATTTTTAACTGACATTTAAGCTTTATGCCTACAGAAGTTATTACAATACAATACAATACAGTCTAATGATCGTGCAGGATCAGATAGCAAGATCTCTTCAAAGGAGAACTGCGGTCGTCGATTCCGATTACCATTTAGTATAACTAATTCACATGACCCAAGTAGAATGATGTTAATGTGTGAGTGAACATACCATAAAAGCACCTTAAACTATTTCTAGTCCACTAGATGCAACAAAAGGAGAATCAAATTATATATTCCTTAAAGTTTTTATTTGTTTTCCACAAAAAAAGTCGATTGAACAAGATCAAGTTAGATCTATAGACAATCCATTGGAGTGATGTTGATATATTAAATTATATGGATATTAATTTAAGTAACCGATATGTATTGATTTGCTGTATGGCTCAAAAGGGTAGCACTCAGGTGGATTGGTCAATATACCGTAAGGGGGAAGTACAAATTTGGAGACACCGAACAGACAGGCATTCTGGCCCGGAAACCGCGATCAACCAGGAACGATTTCCAAAACAGAAAACAAAAAGCTGCCATTTCTGCACCGCATTAGTGCCTTATTTTCCGGTAGTTGAAGAGTATCGGTTAAGTGGTTAAGAATGAAGTCGAGTAGAACCTATGCTTTCATCATGGCTTGAAAAACGCTTGCATTTACAGTAATGGGATTCAACAACAAGCATGCGACCGTTATTCCGGTCTGTAAGTTGATTTTGTTACAGAGTTCAAAAGAGCTGAAACCATTTCTCCGTTGTGAATAAATAGAGCTTTTTCCCGGGGGACAATACAAATTGGAAATCGCTTGAATTATGTCGCTACGAAGGTTCATAGAAGATCGTGAAGAATCGAACGAGAACAATGGTGCAGCTGTATACGAAGTCCGATTGAGAAGAGCAATGATATACAGTGCAACATTTCATTGAGTAACTGTAAAAGGCTTACACTGACTGATTGACGGAATCGATAAATAGCTTTAAGAGGGTAACTCTTTGATCTAAGTGGGAGATGACAGTGATCACCAGTATCTTTTACGTCCTGTACACGTTCGAGGGATTTAACTTTGTTTATCAATGCTTTTGAATCTCCCCGGGTTACCGGGTTGCATGCTTGTTGCTGAATCCCTCCAGCAATCAAAGCCAAACACTCCTGAACAAACTATGATAACCAACTTAATTATCCACGCTTAACTTACAGTTACTTGTGAGTATTGATGTGGGATAATTAATATTGATTGATTTGAACTGACTGTCCTTCGGACTTCACCTTCACGCAGATTCCTCAGCTCCTTCGGTCAACGATACACTCGGAAACACTAGACTAGAGTTTCGCTCTTATTAGAGCTCATCAGGAGTGCATATCCATCGCCCCGTCCGGGATTTGAACGCCAGACCCATCGCATAGAAGGGGTGTGCGTTACCACTATGCCAACCAGCGCATATCATTGCCGAACCGAGTTGCCAATTCATGTTTGTCATTAGCAAAAGTCAGTCAATTCATTTGGCCCAACAGGAACGATGGATCTGCACTACTGGTGATCTCCGATAAGAGCGAAACTCGAGTCTAGTACTTCCGAGTGTATGATTAAATCGACCAACTGAAGATAGTGCGTGAAAGTGAAGTCGAAAAATGGTTAGTTCAAATCAATCCAAACCAATTTAATTGGTATAGGGTAGCAACTCCGTGGTGTTTTTCACCAAGGCTCTGAACCTTTTCATGCATTTCACCCCTCGCATATTTCTTGATCGTTCTTTTGCGTTTGATTTGGCTCCTCGCTCATCTTTCCACCACGAATTAGAGTCGTTCGGTTGCCCTATAGCGATTCGTTCGTGGTTAAATATCATTTTACTGACAGAATTCAACGCATCAAATTGGGTAAACATTTATCTTGTCCAAAAGTGAATAATTCTGTCCGTTCCCCTTCCCCCAAACTTAATTCACTACTTACAATGATCGTTTAGCTGTTACAAAATTAGCAAGTGCGCAAAAGACGTTTCTTTGTATAAAACTCTTTTCAATCAGTCTGATTTCTGTGTGTAAAACAGCCTTCTCCCTTTGTCCATTTCATGACGCATTCCATGACACAACCGTTATTGCCGTGGTAGTGATGATCTCACACTTGATACCACCCTACCATAGCATGACGTGACATGACTTTCCTTCCCTCTCCGTCCACCACGGACCGCTTGATGATAACTGATGATTTGCGCATAATGCTTCAGCAGCACTCAGAGAACACGTACGTAGTCACAAACAGAGTTTGTATTGTGTTGCAACTTATTGTGCGTATTAAAACAAGCTGTACAATAGTGTCATATCAAATTCAAATCAAATTCAAATTTTTATTATGGGATATAACTTACAAAGACTTCGCTCTTACAAATCCCATAGGGTGTTTACACATGGGTTCGGATGAAGAATCACAATATCACAGTTAGTCCATGAATGTAAAGTAGTAAATTAATGTTTTGACGAGCACAGGAGAATATGTTATGTAGTTGGGTGTTGAAATGTAACGGTTTCCAGGACATCATCAAGCTGACGCTTGAATGATACTAATGTTGGGGCACAGACAACGTGAGATGGTAGAGAGTTCCATGTGCTGCACACTCTGACTGCAAACGAGTGACGTCTGCAGTCGAGACGGCTCTTTTGGTGTGCCAACTTCAGCGGATGCCCTCTGAGATGAACGTTTTGCGATAAAACCAACAGAGGTCTACAGGGGTGGTTGGGTTGTTGGAAAATCCGATAGAGTAAAATCATATCGCCTCTGATTCGACGATATT
>UZAN01040933.1:4457-21986 GCA_900618425.1 Echinostoma caproni | reverse complement strand
ACACCCACACACACACACACACACACACACACAATTTTAACCTCTCCAGATAGCGGAGATAAACTCTGCTGTGGTACGTCTATCAAATCGAATACGGCTGCACACCTGATTTATTCCCTGGACCAGGCCAACTAAGTGCAACCTATTGTGTCAGAATCATCTGACATTTGTGCGCACAAAGCTCTGGACGCACACACAAGTGGTTACAGGCGAGTACGCACACACACCCGTGCACAGACAGACGCACATTTTATTTGCTTTCATAAAACTGGACTGGTATGAAAATGTCCATAATTGGTAGACTGATGGATCTACCAACCGATCGGTCGATCAATCGACCGGTCCACGTACGTATCCCCTGATACTGATTTGATCCCACCAGTGATGAAATGGACAAAACGTGCTTCCAAACAGCGAGGCACAGGTCATGATTAAGCGTGTTTCTTATGCGTGTGTGTGTACGCGTGTGTTTGTTTAAACGCTTAAACAACAAGAAAAACGCTTAATCTTTCCCTTGATTAGAATGGACAACTCTGTGCGAACATTCCTTCCATGTTGTTGAAAATCCACTTATATTTTAATCAACTGATCTCGTAGTTGTAATTGGTGAAAAATAATCACAGTTAATTGTTCGTCATCAAGGATCATCGATGCTCGGGGTATAAACACTCGGGGAGACATTGCAAAGGGCATGAATAACGATTGCGTCAAATGTTTACTACTGTTCAAATAGACAAATATTTTTGCCATTAGCAAAAACATTAGCGCAGTCCTTATGATACGGATAGAAGACCAAACGGGAAAAGTGAACTATTCATATCCGTGGCTTACTGATCGATCTGGTCCCGAAACACTCGACCGATCGCCTTGAAATTTCGCAGACTGTAGAATTATTTCAAACGTGTGTTCATCACGTTGTATATCGATGTTTTTCATATTTGAACCTGCAAATCTGCTAGGAAAGGCTTTCCCACTTACTAACCAAGTCTATTCACAAACATTGTGAAATGAGTGTTGAGGGTCGCAATAACTCGTCTTACTGCATAATTTTGTCTTGCTGTTGGATGAAGCTATTTTGGTATATCTTTTTGGCACGAGAGCTCGATGTGGCATAATTCCATAAGACCGGTGCGTGGTCGAGGGGGAATTGTTTATCACAAACTACAGTTGGGTATGGATAAGTTGGTGTACATCTAACAAAATATATCATTTGGAACATGTCACCACAATTCACGTCAGCACACAAGAAAATGAATGGAACAGGCCGTAGTTATCATTTTGAACACAGTACTTCGTTCTAACGGGTTTTGTTCATTTTTGACAATTGAAAGAAACCGCGTATTTTGCGTACTACTCACAAATGCGAGTAGCACCTCATGACAGATGGATGCTCGATTGACTTGGACTATGTTTGAAACACAAATAATGATTTAAAGTGTTTCAGTGCCCGGCAAAAGTTTAGCCACGCACCAATAAACAAAACCTGTATTTGATAAAAACTTTAAGTACCCTCAGTGATCATCACAATTCATTAATATTATTCCGTATTTTTGCCAACCTTAGTTATATAATGCACTATTCTTAACCGTTCTATTTCTTTTATGTAGTTTTCAAGTCTGTTAATTTTATCGTTCTGTATGAGCTTATCTTTTGACTAAATCGGCGCTGGTCGAGTGGCAAGGTCATCAAAATAATCCCCGGATAGTTTGGAATTCGAGTTTGTCCATTGCCTCCCATCCTCCCGTAATTTCTGTATTTCCATTTGTATGGCCACATCCCCCTTCCTGAAGGTTCATTGTACCTTTCCATATTCAATAAACAAAAAAAGAGAAAAAACATTCATTTTTTTCAATATAGAACCTATCGAGTCCATTCGGGGTATCGAATACAGCGTATTACATTTGTAACAAATCTAACCGTACTAACTGTTCAATTTGATCCACTTGATCAATTTTTTTCCTCTGCCTATTCGCACGGCTCAACAACATCTATCAGGTGAAAAACGTAACACACACTAATTTCAGTGGTTGTAATCAAGGGTTAGGATTTTGCGGAAGAAAGTTCTGAATCGAGTACTATCTGAAACGGAGCGTATTTAGGCGATTTGGACAGCCTAACCCACCTTTTTGAAGAAAACGATTACACTGTCTTCGCATTGTATTCATTGCTCAAGAACAAGGCTGCCACCGAGAAAACGCTGTCTGAGTAAATGCATCATTCCAGAAAGATGGGATTTAAAGACCTGAATTTAGGCTTGCCGTTTTGTTGACCTCAACCACTTCCGCATCGCTACTGTGCACTTGATATTTTCCTGGACAAGTGTGGGCATTTTTCACTCTAAACGGGTACCAGACAACCGATCCGATTATCACCGACCTTTATGACCAGAAGAACTGATGTACGCCACGCGATTCGGCATTCATCGACAGCCAATCATGTACGTGCACGCACAGGTCCAATACGGAGTTGTAAGTCAAACATAATTCATCCGAGATGTGCATTTTATGAATACTCGTAATAGATCATCCATCCTCCCGTTCCTCTGGCTAGTAAATCCCCTATCACCTTTGATCGCCAGACATGCATGATTCACGTCATGCTTCATTCTGTGCCAATCCATTAAAAAAAATTTTGTGAAATATAACTTTATTCGTTTCAAGCCCACCCCCGGACTCAATACAATTGACATCGGTTCATACGGGACGCAGTAAATCGCTGGAAGTTCCATTAAAAAGGATGCTTGATGATGAACCGTTTATGAACTAACGGCGTATTTTGTGTGACTGATTGCAACTGACCGACTGACTGACTGACTGACTGACTGACTGACTGACTGACTGACTGACTGACTGACTGAATGTCTACTGACTGACTGACTGACTGACTGACTGACTGACTGACTGACTGACTGACTGAATGACTGACTACTGACTGACTGACTGAATGCAGCTGACTGTCTGACTGAGCTACTGACTGACTGACTGACTGACTGACTGACTGACTGACTGACTGACTGACTGACTGACTTTTTCTTTGTTTGATAGAAGGAAAAAATGGATGAGCTGGAAGTGATGGATTGACCAACTGATTGACAGACAGACAAACTGAATGGTTGTCTGTCTGCGTAAGTGAAGGAACGATTGACCAACGGAAATATAAATGAGGGAACATTGTAAAAACTGGTTAACTGACAAACGTGTAATTATCGAAATACCGATTGATTGGCCGGCAGATTGTTAAACGCGCGAATGAATAAACGAGTGACTGACCAAGTGACTGACGGATTGGTTAACGAGTAGAGTTTAGGTTAGCCTCTTTTAACTGGATGATCATTAAAGGGTCATGTTACTTAAGCTTTTGTGCTCTTGATGAGAGTTAGGCGGGAGATAACCTCTGCCCCCGATCGTTGACACAATTTACTTCTTTTGACAACTTTTCTGTGTAATTAGGCTTAGACAAATGATTTTCGTTCACAGGACTGTACAATCGAAATTTTCTCGATGTCTGAATAATCGTTTTGAAAATAATTATTTAGCCAACTATTCTGATCAATTCATTACCTCGAAGAGTGAATATTTAGCAACTAAAAATGACTGCGAATCAAACCAGGAACAGTTAAGTCTATTGAATAAAGATAGTAACATCGGGTCCACAACAGCACGGCAACAATACCAATTAGTTTGGTATAATACAGAGCTCATAAGCAACAGATTTGCTAAAAGTTCGACTAGATGAGGAACAACAGAACACTTTCAAGCAACCCGTACTTGTGTCCATACGCGTTTATAACGAAAACTGGCTAATGTGGAAGGTGGGTTGTTTTGAGACAATTCATTGTATATCTTGCCTGAGAAAGTTATATATTCTTTACAGTGCTTAGCTCCATCATGTTTCACAGCGTGTTAATGAAGGAGATGGCTACATTCACAGAGAATCCTTGGTTCACTGGAGATGAGTCTAGGGCTGATCCTTAGTGAGTAGACCGGCCATCGTAACCGGGACCCCGTCATACCAGTGGAGCATATACCGGGTCAAAACAAAGCGCCTTTTGGGATCAATGGTAACAGATAGATGATTTAGGGCTCAGAACATAAAACAAAAGTCTTCCGACCTTCTGGAACACAGTTGTTACACGATCACACCAGATCGTGAACAATGTAGTGAACGATTGAACCTGGATATCTGACTGGCTGTTGTCAGTCCATTTATTTATTTGAAAACGGATATGTGAGGACTGGTGCTTCATAGTAATTGGTCGGATTTACAACGCTTCGAAAAGGGAGAAAATGACATCAGGACACTTCTTAGAATGCATCTCCAGGTTCTGGTGTTCAGATCAATCTACCATTTCTGTATTTATTTCAAAGTGATGGACTAAACACAGTTATGGGTTAAAGATGAGAGTAAAATTGAAATGAAGACAATACACCACCTCGCCATAGTCCGTAAGTCGAATGCAGAAGCGGAGATGCATGGTAACCTATAAACTGCTATTGATTAATGAATTAATTAGTCAGTAATGCAACCGCGGAATGCTGAACGGCACCAGAGGAAAAAGTTCCGCCTAATATTTTTGTTTCAATAGTGCATCAGTGTAGTCCGAGACAGCCTTGAACTTTTTATCACAAGGAAGATGAAATAAAGTTTGAGAGGACGATACGGGTTGCTAGGTTACCCAGGGGATGACAGGGGGAAATTTATGTGTGTGGGGGGACTCTGGTTACTGAATTTTGAGGATAAATTCTTAACAAGAACAACTGAGATTTAGGAAATGGGACGAAACTTTGAAGGGTTTTTCTTCATCCGCACTGCAGTGATCACAGAAAATCTTCAAAAGTTTAGAATACCCAGTCAATAAAAATTGACGACAGGGATCCAATTATTTCACGGCACCTAACGGAACTTCCTCGGACCTAGGGTCTTAATGAGATCTAGCTTTGTCAGCTCCTGCCAAATTACTACATGAGCAAAGAGAGCAGATGAGCTAACCAGATTCATATAGCTTTCCTTTGATACGACTTGGAATAAAAGCCCGAGGTTTGTGAGGCTCGGATTTGGTCCTTCCCTCCCCGTATAGCCGCAACAGTTCAGCAAGCGAAAAATTCGATGCTAGAAATCCGCATGGTGGTCTACCGGATCTCATGGATATGTACAAGTGTATTTACAATTGGGCGTGCGAAGCTCTTCCGCAGGGCGTTGAGGAACACACATGCTTTAGTGTGCTTACGGCACGCTTCTTTTTACGAAGAAGTTGGTTTGTGCGTGGAAAAAAGAATAAATTGAGCCTAATACGTTTGTGAAGTGAAAAGATGTAATCATGAAAATCTGAAAGCATGGAAGTAAGTCGCAGAATACGAAGGATTTGAAATGTGAAACACAGAAAGTTGGCATGATCGATCCGGTCTCGTAATGTTATCAGGTTTGCTTGAGGGTTCTGTCTAATTTGAAGCTTGTGGTAGCGATATTGTGTACAAAGATGTTGCTTAGTTTTACTGAAAATGATAGAAGAAAACTGCAACACTTCCTGATCAGATGTCCCTCAAGAAGAAAGGTGTTCTGCCCAAAATAGGACGGTTGACCGAGTGTAGATTAAAATTTATTTGAAATCTGGCAGGAAAGTGGACTATGTTCTGCAAACCGAGAATAGTTAGAAAACGAGATAAGAAACTACGGAAATCGTCCTACCTGCTGCCAAGATGAGTGTGCACGAACTCAACCAGTCTTGTGGATATGGTGCCTCGAGAATTCAGTTAGAACCTCTGAAGGGTAAGATGGGTCAACCGCGGTCATTCGGCTGTTCCCAGAGCATGTCACCACTGTCAATGTTGTAGACAAGCAAAGATGCACACGTGCGTGCACGGACCGGAAAGAGAGATACGGTGCACTAAATCTGGGTTCAATCCACGGTTATGATCGATAATTTTCAACTACTGTTTGTGTTTTCAGTAGTAAAATTGAGAATTCAGTTAGGACCGCTGGAGAACCTGACTACGCGGTGTGCCACATATGCTGATGTGCCGGCACATTGATAAAGATGAACAACCGAGAGCAGCTTAACCAGCTGCGCTAAAATTGTGAGACAGACGCATTTGCATGGATAATATCAAATATGTGAATCCAATGCACCATAAATGTCAGGCTCAATGGGCTCCGTTCGTTAAACAAAATGACCCTAGAGGAGGTCATGTCGATCATGTATACATATAGTAAGTAACAATGGAAACCGGTGGATTCTCAGATCATCATGCTGAACATCTAGAAAAAATCAGCGTTTTAATCCAACTTTGAATTGCTGATCCACTGTGTTGATGTAGTTCCGGGGTATAAATAAAGGATTCATCAAATTTTCACTCCTTAATAACGGATACCCGGAGCGGTTCATCGAGAAGAACCTCGTAGAAAAGCCCTCAATGCCTAAACCAAACACAGGCAAAAAGGAAGAACTATTCTTGCAGCTCCCTTTCAAAGGAGATTCGATTGGTGATCTACTAAGAAGACGTCTAGAGAAAGCCATTGGACGAACATTTCCAGCTGCGACTCTACGGCTGATGTTTACAAGCCGGCCTCAGCTCTGCGCAAACCTTAAGGATAAGCTGTTTATTCTCTCCTCATCTATGATTACTTATTCCTTCAGTTACACATGCTGGGCAACTTATGTAGGACGAACGATGAGACAATTTTCACAAATGATCAGAGAACGTAAACCGGCTTGGCTTAGCAAGAGTTACAAAAACACAATAACCAGTGCGATTATGGCCCACCTCGCTGATACCGGGCATCAACCAGACAACGATGCATTCAACTTCATCTACAAAGTACCCCAAAACAACTCGAAGGAAGTTCGGAAACTTCACTTGGCAACAGCGGGAGCTGTAGCAATCAAAATCCTGAACCCACTACCGTGCAAACAGAAGAAGATGGTTGCAACACTCCAGTTGCCTCGGCACCAACCAAACCTACGTGATAACCCGAACCATGACCTCAGTCAGGTCGTGATGACGCAACATAGCGTGACAAATTGCGCGTGAAAAAGAGTGACCGAAAATTTCCGAATTGACCTTTGTTCTCTCCCCTTCACCCACTATCCCCATTTTATCCACTCGCTGTGATTAAACTTGATGGACATTTTTGTATTTTCATACTTAGCCTCTATGGACCAATCACGTTTATTTCTACATTAGATATAAACACACACACACAATTGTAAACGCCTGAAGACGAATTTACGACAACAAGCTTGTCCGCTATATTGTTTGGTTTTTGATACTCCTATGGGAATCTTCTATGAATCGTGTATCTGTTTGCATATATGTGTCTGTGTGACAGTGGCTGTGAATAAGTGATGAAATAAATCTCTTTGGTTATCTGCGTCATGAAGTTAGAACCATGGCATTGGTTTGCATGCACGCATGGGTGTGTCTGCCTGTAACAGTGCTTGTGTGGAGAAGTGTTAGCAACCAAATAGAACAAAATCCCCGACGGAATAATCAAATCATAACAGTTAAACCACTATCATTCCTCGGTTCCCCCTAATTTCCATCATTCTATCCGAAATGGGGAGATACTTTGCAAGAAATGTGAATATGTTTGTGATGTTGTGTGGGAGATAGTATATGTTTCTATGCCATGATGTATACAATCGCCCATGTTTCTGGTTTTACTCATAAGAGTTAATAGTTCCATTCGATCCAGTAAACAGATAACATCCACACTTTCCTTTATCCATAATAGGAAGTGTATCTTTCACATATACGCGGATAGTTGACATTGAAATTGAGCTGATTCAATACGTATTTTAAAAATTCGGCATTCAAATTTCCTGGATGTGCGCCTCTAGGTGGTCAAACTATGCGCTTTCTGAGTAAACGGAAGAGCCTTATATCCGGTGGTGCTTAGACAAAACCCGCAGAGCCTAATAGAAACGTGGGGTAATGAGAGGGACTCCTAGCCCTACATGTCCGTGTTCAAGCTGTTGACAGACCGGTGAATGTGTGCACTGCGGACAAACACCGGACATTAACTTCCGAGGGCTTTCACTGGTGACACACACTGAAATTACACAGTGAATCGTCTAACAGTTGCATTTTCTTCCACTACACAAAACCGAGGCTGTAATGTACTTATGCCACGGTATCAATGTTACGTAATCATCCATGATTCATTGTTTTTTTAATCTAATTGCTTCCCAAATTATTTCACTATTTCTGGGGCTGCTTCTTGAAGTACTTAACCCATCCTGTAGAAAAATCAATTAAATGTTCTGGGTTCACGAATAGAAAGTGGTTTATTTTAAAATTACCATGAAAATCGATTTCTTGCGAAGTTTCGTGGAGCGAGCTAGATGCGAACACGCATTTTACTGTTTCAACACAACCGAATACATAAACTCTCTGAATGTCTGCCTCAGTTTTGTGTGCATCCTTGCATAAACTGTTGAACATTCATTTAATTCCGCCCTCATTGTGGACAACTTCACAAGCATCCCCATGAGTGTCAAAGGCAGGTTTATTTCGAGGTAGAATTCAAACAGAGACTACAAGGTATGTTGCAATGCCTCCGACTCATCGGATTGTTTGAACGTGTTCTCTTGGGCTCTCGAAGTACTTGTGTTATAAATTCAAAAGGCGGTGCTGGTCGAGGACAATTGTCTACTGAGGATTTNTCCCTCTCCATGATATTCCTCATGGATACGATGTATGTGATGCGGTCATCAGTTGTTAACGGGTGCATTTTTAGCTTCGTCCACTCTGGCCTCATGTCTTGAACCAAACAATAGGAGACGATCACCCTCATCTCCTTGCCATTTAGGTAGAGATGATAAAGCGAAAAGAGAAAGGGCTCAAAGACGGTCTACAAACTACCATCTTGAAGAGAAGTGAACATTTTTGAAGTGGGTGAAGTCAGTGGAGAAAACTGACGGGGTCCGCCTTGTAATCACATTTCTCATAAGATACGATTCCCCGAATAAACCTACAGACAAGTGTGTAGTGAGTGATTTCAAACAAACCGTCAACAAATGATTTTTTCTTTCTTATTATGACAAACAAACTGACTTTAGGTGTATTCCTGAAAAACAATAAACAGTGAGCATTGGTGGGAAAAATTGATGACGATGCATATAAATTTAAAAAAGTGCAGCAAATCTATTCTTTCCGACATTCAGATAGTTTGACTCAAGCTACCGAATTTCCGTATTTATAAATCTACTACTTATGAGTAGCATATAATTTACCCAAATAATCATAAAAGTGAACACATTCTGTTTTAGCAATCGTATAATCAAAACACAGTACTAAAAACCTTCAACACGGATAAAATTGTGAAATAGGTTGTAAATAAGCATCAGTGTCATCGTTGAGTGCTTAAATAACAAAGTAAAGCCCCAATCTATATTGTACTTCATCTAAATGTTCCCAAATCACGTCACCAACAGATCCTGTGTCATTTTTCAAGCACTGCTTAATACGACTCCTAAAAGATTCCACATTATTTGTTTCGACACCTTTTACTAGTTTTAGAATACCATCTGTTTGATTAACACACATGTGCACATGTCCCATTGAGCGTGTTGAACGATGTGCAGACCACCGAACGCTGTAAACTGCTGCACCCATCGTTGAATGATAGTACCTCAGTTGATAGGTTTTCAACTCTGTGAAAGCAACCTTTTTTCAGGTTGTATTTCGACCTGGTCTCCAGCTCACATAGTAAAACAAAAGACGAAAGTATGCAGTTTTTCAAATAAATAAAGATTATTAACTTTCATTTTGAAAATATTGGGGAAACTATAACAGTTATTTAAAGTTACCCCTTACAGAATGACCTGAGAATAATGGAACCAGAATAGGGCGCCGATCGGTAACGTGCACCGTTGGTTTTCACTCCAAGGAGTGCAGTGATAAAACTCAAACGATTCACAACCTCCTGTTCCCTTCACTTTAGCATATTATTTGCGTTTGATTTGAAGTTCGTGGTCACACGCCTCTTTGTACTCTTTTGAATTTTGAATTCACAAAATACAATATATATTCGGTTTCTGTTTCATATTTGTTAGTGATCCCAGTTCGGTATCCTATGCGCGGCGTCGGTGTATCCAGTGTTTTTTTAGTTTATTCACGGTCGATCATACTTTCATATTTACTTTTCCTCTTAGTGGTCACCGGCAAGTTTTGTCTCGGGTGGAAAAATGGCCAATGAAATTGGTTTCACGCCCGGATGAAAGTCACTTTCATCTTCACCGGTGGAGTAACCCGATCCGGTAAGGTCCATTTGACAACCTACTATTTATTCTTTCTTATCATCTACTAAATGTAGAATAGCTCTATCTGATATAATTTTGACAATTTTCCGCGAAGTAGACGCAGTCAATCAAACCGGTTATTGGGAGGCGCAAAGCGATGTAATAAGAGTAGGTGGTGGTGATTTGTCAAACATCGCGAGACATCTCATACTAATACCACTGCTAGTAGTGATCTACTTCAGATTTCATTGGTTTTAAAGTGTTTGGCTAGCAGATCCGTTCAGTTTGAACCTAGCTACGATTACATGAATTCCTATAACTCAATCATTTCGGTCGTGTTTCAGTTCTGCTTACAACCACATTAAATTGATCGCTATTCATGCATGGGCAATTCCTAAACAAATATTTGTCCACTGGGATTTGCGGAGGATGAACACGGTATCTTATTTCTTTTTGTGCAATGTCTCTCAGCAAACCGTAATGAACAATGTTGACCAGTGTTCGTGAGCTCGCAGATCGGAGATGGAACGGTAAGTGGCGTTCAGGAACGTCCAAACGACAGCGTTCGGTTTTTTCACATTGGTTTGCAACTCGGAGAAGTTTAACCAATAGAACTCTGTTATACTTCTTTCACTAAATGGGTAGCGATCCCGGAGATGCCGGTTGACGTACGTTTATGCCAACATTTGTGATACACTACTCATAAGTAGGCACTTCGTAAAAATTGGTTTCATTAGACGTGAAAAGCTACTTAATTGGACTCAGTGTTGTTGCAAATTCAAATTCCTCAATCCGAGAATAAGGACTTTCTCAGACTTTAGAAAGCATAACTTTCATCAGTTGAGCACACACTGGCGACAAACAACAATAGATTAGGGTTTATTTATTTCCAGACCCAGTTCCTAAAACGTGTATAATGGTCTCAAAGATGAATATCCCATTTACGTCAAGATAAATCATCCTACCAAATGATCTGGAAGTAAATTAGAAAGGAAACTTATTACATGCCGTTTCTCTTTCATTATAAAGTATACAACATGCTTTTAGCATGTCATCACTTTTATACAACCTTTCGCAGATACCTAGATGTGGGATTATTATATTTAATGGTTTCACATATTGAGCCACCAATTTATTAGGGTTCTACGTGGAGTTTAACGTCGGATTGGCCAAACGGATTTTATAATGACAATGCGCCTGAAGGATGCAGTATGCTAGTAGCTGATTTCCTGAAAATGGACGTAAAGAGAATGCCGTTACTCCTTTTCTGCAAACAGGTGGCCAGTGTTATGAGCAGTGCTTCGGGATATTCTGTTCCTAAAAGTTCTTATTATGAAAAGTTTGTGAGATTTTAATAACACGATGTTTTTGTAGTGACATCAGTTCAGTTTGCACGGGACGAGTACGGCTCTTGCCAATAGAGCTTCCAGTTAGTTGTGTTGTCAGCGGTGGTTGTGGCTCCCAACACTGGATATAGATGATGCATGCACCATTCCTTTTTTGTATCTCATTGTTTTGCCTCATCAATGCCTCTTCCTTGGTCACTGTGCCTTTCTTGTTACGTTTTGTACGTTTTTCAACTCTTTCGTACCTCCTTTTTTGGCCCTACACGTTAACCCACAATAAAACCATCGGATGTCGCATGATTTGTCTCTTTCTGCTTTTGTAGAATCTCTCACTAGTTTCCATAGGACTGCGCATACAAATTAGTGAGCCATCATTTTATTTTTGTTTACGTTCGAATTCATTCAAAAAGTTTTCAACGTTTTTTAGCACACGTCGCTAGTGCTCAGTTCGTGAAATTTATTATTGTGGACTCGTTTTTACACATAATTTTAGGTTTCATATATTTAAAGTTGGTGTTTTCAAGTGCGTCTATTTTAATTCAACCTAAGTATTTAAAAGTAACAAACGTATTTTATTTCCAATTCTACGTTTATTAATGTACTTACTGTAATCGGTTCGTTTCCCTGTCATATATCTCCTTATCGTACAATAATCAGCCCCAATCTTAAGCATTCTGCAGAGTGCGAGGTATTGTGGGCCCAAATGATGGTACCAGAATCCATACCCAAAAACCCCGTAGGCTTTCTCACGCTCTTCAAATCACAGTTCTATGACGTCCGTATCACAGCAGCAGGGCAGATTTTGAAATACCACAAGCTTTTGTCTGCTATTCCGCCCCAAATAACGAGTAAGTGTAGGGATATTTACGCACATACCTCCTATCTGTTGTGCCCCAACCGGTTTTCACTCTAGCTCGCTTCTAACCCTCTAACGAGCCTCTCACAGAAGTGTAACTTCTGTCAAAACAGCTGGAGGAAATTAGGCTGTCTATGACTAGCACGTAATCTACTATCAGCTACCTCCAGTCCAGTTACTGGACCTGTTCGAAAAAAGGCCGCCGGTGTACTCCTTCTCAGAGGTTTTTTAACTACAGACGCTTTGGCTGCAAAGTTAATGAATGCGAAAATCCGTGTTCTTTCAAAATCCATCAGGAAAATTAGCTGGCCACAGGTCACATCTCCGAAAACTCTTCCACTCCTTGTCACCTACTTTTTATACACGCTGGGTCGTCCAAGCTAAGGTTTATGGTAGACACTGACGCATAAGTCAGCATGTACCCGTTCACTAAACAGCGTGCTTCCAACCCAACAGTACTGAAGTTGTCAGCAGCAAACGCTACTCCAATCCCACCCTACTGCCGGAGGGGACGTCCAGAGCCTCGGGGCTCAGCGGTTTCTGTCCCGTAGATAACCCAGTAAGCTTGATTTCTGTCCACATGTGAAGCTTTTGATCGGTTTTCATTAAGGTTTTCAACGCTCAGTGATTTTCTGAGTTTTTGAAATACGAGAGTAACGTGTTACGCCACAACTGTGATGTATTTGTATCTTTTAATTGAGTTACACCAAGCTAGGCAATTTCACATTGTTGCATTATGACTTACTTCAAGCATAATTCTAGTGACAATCCTTTGGTCTTAGTGAGAAACCAGGGACATCTATTAAGACTCGAGAATTTGGAGACTTTAAGATGTCTCAACTGATCTTAGCTTAATGGGATGCGGGTGAGTCTGTGGGAAATTTCCCCCAAATTTCGTTGCATTTAGCGCATACCTTACTTTCTGACAAGGTATTGGTACAATTCAGGATATTTGGATCTGAAATCCTGAGAGCCCGCTTTGCCGCATCCGTTGAAGAGGTGAACCCTGTGGGTAATGTTATGATTTCTAGTACTTCAACTGAACAAATTCTGTCACAAAACTCGATGCTTGAACCTAGACTCACATTAGCAACCGTGCGGTTTAAATTGTCGAAGTGCTATAACTAAGGTGAAACCTTGACCATTTGGGCGAAATAATGTAGATTACTTTTTATTCACGAACGCATCAAAATACTAATGCTGATGTTACCAATAATAGTTTATAATTTTACTCCAAACTGTTGAGTATCGCCCTTTTGTTCCAGATTCGGTTGGCTTGGGCCTGTCGAAGGCTTGGACAATTTGGCTCCGGCAATGGTTGTTGGGCTCGGCTGTTTCCACCGTTTTAACTACATGCATCCACATTCCGGACCAGGTTGAGGATCAAACCCCCTACCTCACCTACATGGTGTTTCAAGGTTAGGTGTCTAAAGTGTAGTTAGTCTCACATCAAAGAGACCAACGCCTACATCATTCCATGATCGATCAAAGCCCCGAACCCAATGAATGTATCTTCAGAAGCAAACTGTGTTGTAGCATACAGAGAAAAATGTATTTGACAAATGTATAAACTCACTGTACTCCGACTTCCTATTCATTCCTATCCGCTTGCCTCCATCTCCTCCCGTCCATTGTTTCACAGACCGTCTCTCCGTAATTTCTCCCACGAATGCCGCACGTCGAATCTTCTCGATGTAAGGTTTGCTGTTCGTTCAATTTCCATTGACATACTTATGTAGTGCATTCCTCCATCCTCCTCATCTACGTTTGTGACATTGTCCGCTTTGTGTTTCATTTGTAATGCAATTTTCGTTCCGCTCCCCTACAATCTTCATTGTGTACATTTTCCAATTAGACCTTCTCTATACCCGAACTGTTGTTGTTTATATGATTATTTTGAACATATGTTCATGCTTTGTGCATGCATCACGGGCTTCGTGATATATATATCTAATTATTAATAATTTTAAGATTCGTGGAATGAGTTATCAAATTGTACGGTAAATATTTTACCAATAATAAATAATTTAATTACCAATGTAATAACCGGATCAGAAGTGCTAGGGAAAATGTCCGTAATTGTTGAGTGTAGAAATGAAAAGCATTTAACAATATTCTTTATGCACAACAAGCAAGTTGAACCACAAGAAGGACGTTGGACATTTGGAGTTATTGAGGAATTTGGTGGGAACAAAGAACGTAGAGATAATAAATCATAATCACAAGTTTACTGGATTTGTGAAGAAGATGAAGGGGAAAAGGTTGGGAATAATAAAAGAAAGAAACATTCGGGAAAGTGGAAGATCGGATGTTGTAGATCATAGATTTCAATAGATATTATTATTTATCAATGAGAACATTCTAAGGCATGAAACGGATGAAGGTTTTAACTGTCACCATGACAGATGTTAACATGGACATTCATACACCCGTGAATGTGAAAAAAGAGGGTCAATGTAGTTCGCACAGCATTTGGTTTTTTTTGTATATTAAGGATTGTGAGTGATGTTTGGAGGAAAGTTGCAATGTTACTGAGAATATTGGTTTATCATGGAGAGATTTTGCGAAGCACGTTGGAAGACATAATCATATTTTACATTAAACAATTAATGTAGGGGTTTACAATGCGATACAATACGATACAAGAAAGGAACCGGAAAGACTACTATGTGAGTCTGCAGAATTGCTGGAAGTAAAAAAACAAAGCTCTAAGCATGACGAACAAATATAAATAAATAAATGGCATGGTGAGATATGCTGAAGTAAATAGTCAGGTTTTACAGCAGTAAGTTAATCAAGAAGCTCAAGAATCGGTAGTTTAAATCATAGAAAAAGGTAGCAAATTTCATTTAATAATCAAATAAAATCACTCAACAGAACAAATAGCATACAGAGTTACCGATAGGTTAGGAGAAACAAAGAGGCAAGGTCGGTTGAGCGGATCGACACTGCTTGTCAGTTGAAGTTATTTGACCGATTAGAGAGAGGAATGCTTAAACGGGAAAGCAGAGGAACAAGGAATGATAAAAAGTGAGCTATCAAACTAAGGTACTCCATGAACTTAATAATCGAGCAGGTACGATCACTATAATTTGATAAGTTGTGAGCTGTATTTTGAACATGCTATGCGAAAGTTTGCTCCGAAAAATTGACTATATAGGACGAGAAAACTTAATTAGGCAAGAAAGAACGGTGTAAAAGATATTTGGTGAATATACGCGTGTAATGGGTTAAAGAAGGTTGCCAAGGAGCTTTTGTATCTCGGGGATGCAAGGATTTCTTGGGGTGAATGGTGGTACAATTCAGGAGCAAACTCGTAAGTGAACTACGATGTACGACACGCAGCGTCGACCGCAAGACTAAGAGAAGAAGACCTCAAGGTACAACTTTCTCCTGTTGATTGGGAGCAGACTACAAGAGTGTATTCACTGTATTTTCAAAATTTTTCCCAACCCCACTGGATTCTCTTTGGCATGATGCGATTCATGTTTTGTTTGGTTACCGATGTTTTTCCGCATCCACACGCACTCAAACACAGTCGTTTGCCTGTTGAATCGATAACCGCCACATTTAAATTTGGCGTGGAGAGATCTCGTGACTGACCCACCGTATATTTTAGGTTTCTTATATTTTGTACATTTTATGACGTTTTCTTAGTCCACTAGCGTAGAACATTGTGAATCGACCGTGTTTGGCCTTTGGATTCCAATCAATTTCGGCTACGCGTCAAACAATTGCTATTGCGTGGATGTACAGTACTCGCATTGGAACCAGACAAGAAAATATATCGAAGATACCCCGAGCAGTATTGCCGATTCATTCGTCAACTCGAGAACTTCGTAAAATATAATAGATCTGATGAGAAGTAGAGGTTCCTCTTGCTACAATACTGCCGCTGGAAGGCCAAGGAGGCCACATAAGGATGCGTAATGATCTACTTAATAGTGGGTGATCCAGGATCAACGTCTAGTCACAAGGATGATAGCTGGGTTAAGAGGAAAAAGATATAAACAGTGGTTCAGGGCTCTGAATCTGTTCTCCCTCTAGCGGAGGAGGGTAAGAGGAGACCTAATTGAGACGTTTAAGATAATCAAGGGCATATCAGGCCTCAGGTTTGACAACCTGTTCTCTTGGGTTCTTTTATAGGAGCACGCGGGGACATTATCTACGGCTGCAACTGAGAGCAAGGAGTTTCATTAACAGGGTGATTCCGTTGTGGAACCCGTTGCAGTTGGTAGTAGTAAGGTGCAGTACTGTGAAGGCATTTAAAAAGGTACTAGATGAGTGTTGGAAAGTGCTTTTCCCGAGATAATGTTTTAGTTACTACCTATAACCTAACCTCAGAGAGTGTAATAATGCAATGCACTATTCTGCCCTTCAGAAAAATTGCATTTTGAAGTGTTGGAAGCCAAGGAAGCTTGCTGACAACACACGAATCTGGACGCTCGATTGGCAAGAGCCATAAATCGTCCTGGGAGAACTGGATTGAACTGAACTGAACCTGACCCAACCGCGAACCTTGAGATACGGTGGCGCGCGGTCAAAATTTTGATGTACTCTGCTTCACTTTATGTTTCGATCCTGAAAGTAATGTTCAATTGTCAGAAATTGATATTTTACCTGATTTGACACTGTTTTGTTTTCCGATTTTTCAATCTAAATTTGTTTTCCAGTGCTCTCTTCAAAGAACACATAATAGCGCGAAACAAAACTCCATGCATAACCAATTTGATTGTTTAGCTCGGTTTTGTGTGAAATGTTTTTACCTATCGTTTTACCTACCGTTTTCCTTGGCCATTTTATCGCCTGTGTTTGCAAAATCTGACGCTTTTATAATGACGCGCGTTTTCTACCCATGTTTAAAGGTAGTCTTGAGTCTTGAAGTAGTACTCGGGTTCAATGCTTGCGCCCAATAGCCCCGGTTCTGTATTTGTCTCCTTTTCTGCGAAAAAAGTGGTTAATGAAATTAGATGTGAAACCGGCAAAAAGTGGACGCATTCTGCATGCATCTTGTCAGAATAGCTGGCTGGAGTGGGTCATTGGACAGTCTAAGGTCAGGTCAGATCAGTTCGGGTTGCACAGGACTG
>UZAN01040932.1:35751-67211 GCA_900618425.1 Echinostoma caproni | reverse complement strand
TTGTTTGCGATAAGCGAATTAGTTGTCATCTAACTGCCCAATATTGGAAAAAGTGTTACTAAGCATACGCTTTTCGAAAGTTGTTGGTAAAATCGAAGTGCCGGCAATTGGTACTAGTTTTCCAGCTTCCTTTTTGGAACTGGTGTGATGCGCACAGGTCTCCAGCAGTCGACAATGTTTTGTTCCTTCAAGCAGCGGTTGGAAACACCGGCAAGTGACTCCGCCAGATAATGCACACATTCCCTGAGGACTACTGGACGTAGTTCGTCGAGACCGGAAGTTTTTGATATTTTTAGGCACTTCAGCTGTGCCCGCACCTGATCAGAATTGACATGTGAAACTTCATGATGGTCAACTGATTGGAAATATGAATACGATACTTCAGTTTGAGTTGACGTGGAAAACATGCAGTTAAGTTCATCTGCTGTGGGTTGAGGTCCGCGTAGTCTAACTTTTCTTCCACAGAGTTTTTTCACAGCGCTCCAGATTTGCTTGCAATTACGGTCACCAAGAAGGGTTTCAGTGTAGAGTTTGTCAAGATTTTGCATCTCATTCTTGATCAGCACTGACGTTTGTTTAGCTAAAATTCGATCACAATTTTTATATACCTATTCCTTGGTCCTTCTAAGGGTATTCAAAGTGGGAGATGAAAATCTGCTGGGGAGCTATGGGGCAGCAGATGTCAAAGCAGAAGTTCAAATAGCTCGTGCGGTGATCATACTCGACAGAGACACTTGGATCAAAGAACTGAACAAAATTTGTACCAGAGACCATTTCTCTCGATGGTGCAGAGTGGGCCGGGTCGCACAGCTTATGAAAAATCTTCCGACTGGATGTACGTGTCATTGTGCTACGATGTTTCCTCGAGTAGTCTTTTGCCAAAACGTTTATGATACAGTGATCGGAGTTTGCCAGCAAATAGGTCAGAATTGTTCGTAAACATAAGGTCCAGCTGCGCTTTTCCTCTTGTGGAGAAATTTACAAGATTGTGGAGAGAGATAAGTCAAGAAATGAATATCTGCATGGTTTAAATCACCACTAACAGTAAAGAGAGAACGTTTCGTGTACTTAAAAAGTACGGATATAAATACATCAGCAAACGTCTGTACATCAGAAGTCGTACTGGAAGTTGCTATGTAAATGTTTGCTGCCGTAATGGAAAGATATTTACTAAGGAAACGGGGTTTATATTCAACCGAAAGATATGAAATATATCCTACGTTGTAGGTGAAGATAATCTTTGCAGACTTACACCAAAACGATTTGGTGTAGGTTATTAAACCACTGCCTCCATTACATAGTAAGCACTGTCTTTCCAACAGCTGCATATCAAAGAAATCCAACCGAACCAAAGAGTCACTGATATCAGAATGCAACCACATTTCCTGCAGACAATTATCCCCAATGCATGGTATTTTTTCGTCCTTATCAGTTTCGTGAATTTCGCTCATTTTTCCAAACAGTAATCGTACGTTTACTGAGCAAATGGCAGAAATAGACATTTTCTGAGGTTTTGTGTTACGTAAAGCCACTTGCCAGTCTGCTCCGTGTTTTCTGAGGAAACCTAATCTAGACGGTCTGCATCTTTTGTATCTATTTTTAACTTGACGACTGAACTGACAGAGAATACCACTCCTGTGCGATAACACATAATGTTTCAAATTCTTTAAGGATTTCGAGGCGTACATAATCATGAAAGCGATGAAAGAAAACTAGATTCAAATTATGGAATCCAATGTGTGACGTAAAAGGTGATAAATTATCCACTGGAGCACAAAATGTAGCACGACCGTAATTTGAAGGCCCCGCTGAACGTAGACATACAAGACATACAAGTTGATAACGAAAGAGCGGGAATGATTTGCACGCTTTATTACGTCTGTGAATATAGATCGGTAAACAAGTTAAGTTGATGGAGATGCTTGTGATGAACGATGAAGAGCACTGTGCCTGGTGACTGTGGAAAACCGAATAGACTAATCCATACATTCACCGTCTAAATGGGTAAACAACGTTCTAAAAAGACTGCATGTAGTACTAATTACACGAAGTAAACAAGCCTGAATCATTGCAGCAAACATTACGACAAAATTTAGACAAAAACTTGGAAAAATAAAAGCTACATATCCTATGTACTTATTGATTATTCTGAGTCGGGAACAAACTGATCCGCCATTATATGTGCATATGTGTAGCGGTAAGAAATGGACCGAAAGTTGTTTTATACCCTGACTTAGGAGCACGTGTTCTTTTCAAAACAAAAATGGATATTTTGTTCAAACCACATGGTGTTTTCATCTACCGCTGGCGAACAATTCTATGCTTGACACGGTTACTGTTTCAAAACAACAGACAGATCACATAACATATCAGACTTGGAACGACGAACAGTTTCATTCCTGAGGCAACAAATTGTTGGTGTACGAACGAACACAGTCGTTTTCTCTAATCGCTAGGAACAAATTAATTAAAATAAGAATGTAATTAGTAATTCCATTTGATACTATTTGATCCGTGAAGAGGACATTTGCGATTAAGGAACAACTAAGTACAGTCCTATGCTGACAGAGCACTTGGTTACCAAGATGGATGCAAAACGTTATTTGTATTCTTTACGCAGTTGACATGTTTAACTGTCAGCTGTCAGGTGTCCAGTAGATGCGAACCCAGACAATAACTAAAATGCACTGCAGCCGGAGAGGTTAGATCGACAATCTTTCACTTCAAATCGGTGTTTCGCGTAAGCACATCTGATTTTCTTAGTTTTATACAGTGAAGTGAAACTTCTATATGATCAAGTAATTTCGACGGCCGGAAAAAATCACGTTTATCTTTTGATCTGGTGCATTGGTTTCTTTTTCGTGTCGCGGTAGTTGATGACGCAATCTCGAACGCTTCATTGAGACATTTGCGTTGGACACCGAGGAGGGGAGGAGCCAGTCATTTCCGAAATAATGATTTCAGTATTCGGATTATTATTTGAAACAAAATAAGGGGCAGATTCTTACTCAGTCTGAAGCAAGGGAAACATCTGGCGTTGCGCGCAAATCATTTTCAACCGAATGATGTCATCAGTCAACAGAGACATGTTTGTGCCTCTGTGACAATCATGTTGTGCTTTCGGTTAGGGTTAGCTTTCGTCAGCCGCAATGTAACTTCTATATGCACTTGACAACGTATACTATGTAGTGATGGGCTTGCATCAATGTTTTCGCTCCAATGGAGCTCAGTTTGCAACCAATCAGGGCCACCAGGGTCAGGATGCCAATGGCAAACAATATGTAATAACCAAGCTGACTAATTTACGAAGGCCAATAAAATAGTTTATATGCGAAGAACTTCGTTACAATAACCTCTATGAATATGTGTAGAAGTATACTTTAAGAAATCCGGCGTATTTGAAAACGATGTTGTAAATTTCGCCAATTATTCAACTCTCAAGCAATTATATAATACATTTTTCGGTGTTTGGAAAACAATTCGCCCCACATATGTCAAGGGAGATGGATTGAAAAGCTAAGGGTGTTTTGAAACGGCTTTGGCTTTTTTGAACTTAGTGATATCCTTACTTCTCCAATTGACAAAATATGCGAGGTGAACGTTTGAACCAAAAGATTGGGCCTGCATTTTTGGCACTCATTTTGCCCCACGTTTGACACCGAATGCAAATGGAATGAGGATTTCTGTATTCTAAAACTACATATTTGCCAAGGTAGAATTCCTCAGTTTGTATAATATATATTTGTTTGACTCGATTAACTGCAGGCTATTTTACTGGTTTACTCATACAAGGGCTACCGAGCGTATCACCCAGACCATACTTGGTAATTCCCAATTCACGGTACGATGGAACAGCCGAATCCTGGTCCGAGATCATAGACGCACCACGTCGACCATTCGTCAAACAAATACAGAAAGACTCGTCCGTATTACTTGAGGCTATTAATTAAACAAAAATGGAAGACCACCAGATAAGCTCTCTGAACTCAGAATTGGTGCCAATCGGTTCCCCTTTCATAAACATTCATAAATTTATAGATGTATATATGATCAAGTAAAACATGCACTGGTTCCAAACACTCGCTAACCCACCTGCAAAGATTTGTCTTTCTGAAAACGAACTTTCTGAAGTGCAAAACATCGAAGAAAATAAGACATACCTAAGGGATAGTGCACAAGTGAAGACAAGAAATTTGGTTAAATCCGTCTAAAAACTTGCGGTCAAGCAGGGCGAAGATGCAATCGAATAGTTTTGATCGTTGCACGCCCTATCTTGCCACCTCTCTAGTCAAATATTTCGGAACAACTCGGATAACAGGGTCATCAGTGAAAGTTAGCTCTCCTTCTTCATTAAATTCAACGGTATCTGTCAGTTTGTTATGTGGGTTTGGTGTTGTATACAACGGTGGAACACAGAGACAGTCGCGAAACCCGCCCGCCAAGAATAATAATAAAATGAGTATATCGTAATATTATTATATTATTGTAGCATTCGAAATAAAAATAGAAATTTATTAGCGCTAACCGGAATTCAGACTTAAAATCCACTGAAAAAAATCAAATTTTTATTATGGGAAAAAAACTTACAAAGACTTCGCTTATCAAATCTCATGGGGTGTTTACACTTTGGCAGAACCAAGACGAGCTTATGGATTCCACGGGTTCTATTCGGAAAATTATGCAGACAAATGTCACAAGTATCAAACAATCGTTGATCGATTCTGCAATGTCCAATCGACAGCTATATGGTTCAGTGGGTTGCGTTCAGGCATTCACCCAATCCGGGTGACATTGAATAATCAATACCTACATTTTCCAGATTTTCCCCCAGGGTTTACCAACTTGGGTTTGTGAGATGTCCATTTCATCGGGTGAGAAACATTAGTCCTCCAGATACGCCAAAGGAAGAAAAGGATTTCCTAATGAGAACTTTGCTAAACAATGGTCACGTAGAAAGTTTATAGATATATACACTAGACCATTCCCAGAAGGTAACCCAACCCAAAACGTCATCAAAATGCCATAAACATCAAGCTTGCTTTCAAAGGTGGTCACATTTACAATGATGTGCGCCAGAAGTTGAGATCAGCTCTAGACCGTACATTCCTAGCTGCTCAACTCACACTCACTAGTGAAATTGATTTGGACACAAGTAAACATGACTGGGAAGCCAGTTCACCAGTTGAATGGACAAAGGGAACCCAATGCTTCAAATTCGACTGATACCACTTGAGAACGCGAGACTGATCGGGAAATCCGTTTCCTGATTGACTACCTGAAAGCTGTACCGTAGTGCGTGCATACCCGTTCCGTGATCACCACAACATTGCATCACTCTTTAGCGTTACCTCCACCTGCGTCTATTCATCTTAAATTACCTGTGATCAGAATTACATTAGAAGAACAAAACGTCGTCTATCAACCAGAACGTCCGAACATATCCCGAAAAACCTTGGCGAAGACATTACCCATCCGATGTAATCGCACGATAAATATTGCTGGTTTCAAAAAGCAATTATGACCAAACACACATTTGTGGCGCTTTTTGCTGTGGTAGTGATGAGGTTACGCGTCATGCCACCCAACTATGGTGTGTGACACGACCTTCCTTGCTCCACCAGTCAACATATTCACTACACTGTTCAAACCAGTTCACCTCCGTATCAAACTTTGTCATCTAACTTGACCTTGACCTACGGCCAAACCCAAATCACGCAATCCACCTTGTTCGAATGAATCGTTTCAACTCCAATGTTCCTTTGTTAGATATGATCATCTGCATGAGATTGCGGATTAATTGGAGTACGCGAAATTGGTGTGGCCAGTATGAATTCCTTCCTCGAATGACGTTTTATGCTGACGAAATGTATAAACGGAAAAGTCTGTTGCATCTCAGGTGAACTGAGTTCCATAACGCCTGTTCGCCTAGCTTGACAGTTTGGTTGTAAACGTTTCATCACCAGCCGAGGTGATATCGTCAGTGTTTTGAGGTGGCCGTGGTCCACCTATACCCGTTTTTTTATATAATGTTCTGCTCTATCGACTACCCTGTGCTCCGCTATGTTTGCCGTTGAACTGGTGCGAGGGAGTGATAGTGGGTATGGTTATTATTCCGTCTTGATTACGGTTTGTTCTGCGTTCTCAGGTCATGACGTGAACTTTTGTTGCATCATTTGATCCTTGAGTTATATTGGTGAGTTCGAGATGCCTGTTTATTGAGTTGATTAAACAGTGCCAAGCTTCGAGAAATTCTCTGGGCTGGGTCAATAGTTCTCACTGATTCGAAGTCAAACTAATATCCTACTTGATCTTTATGAAGGGAAATCAAAGAGAGCGGGCCATGCCCGCCGACAACTGATTGATGTTTACGGATCAAGGTTGACAATTTATCTCCAGTTTGTCCTATATAGTGTTTTGGGAAGTTATTGCAGTTTATTTGGTAGAAACCACTATCCTTGTATTTCTCCGTTGTTCTCTCCTTTGGTTTTGAAAGGAGTCTTCTCAGACAGACGGTAGGTTTGTGGACGACTTAAATTCCATATGATCTGAGTAGTCTTGCTGTCGCTTCGGAAACTTCCTTTATGTACGGGTTATATGACGCAACAAACGATCATGTCGTGACCTGAGAACGGGCACAAGCCGCAATCACGACGAAATAAAAATCCGCCCACCATCACCCCCTCACACCAGTTCAACAGCAAACCGAGCTGAACACGGCGAGAACGAGGAACGGGAATAGTCGGTGGAGAAGAACATCCATATAAACGAACGGGTACAGGCGGACCGCTATCACCTCGCAGGCACTGACGATGTCTCCTCAGTGGTGATGAAATATTTGTAAACAAATCGCCAAGTTCGGCGAACCGGCGAAATGGAACAAGATGTTTTAGGCACTACAAGAAATAGTACGTAATCGTAGCCGAACACGAAGCAAATGGAGAAAACTCCGCGATAATCAATCACAAGGCCTCTGTTAGCAACATGCTCTCAGTCCACTATAGCTAATAATCATTCAGAAATATCTTTTTTATGAGAAGGTCATGGTAACTGTAACTTGCGAAATCGATATCAATCAATCAAAGGAATCCCATCATGTGCCAACTGAATGAAATTTCTCGTATTTTGGGTCAATTCTGTCGAACTGTTTCCACTCTCCGTTAATAACATTCGGAGTAACCTGACATATAAATCCTTTTCTTTGCAGTATGAACTATAGCTGGAATGCAGCTACATGATTCGGGAAAAACACGGAGCAGTTTTCAACAATATTTGTCGGGACATCGGATATAATGCCCTCCTCATAGAAATGCGAGTGAACTAAAGTATGGTGCTCAAAATGCTTTTAACGCAGTTCAACCTCTGCACAATTTCTATAGACAGCCGAAGCACCCGCATTGATCGCAATAGGTGTGATGATGACACACTATTCGTGGCCGTATACAGAAACCAAACGGATATTGAGCATTCCATTAATCAACTGATTAGTCCTAGCAAATTTGCCCACTTCGAATGATGTCAATGAGGTGTGCTGCCCGCAGTTCGCCAGGAAGGTTAATTGACTTCGTCATGACTTGGATGCGTTAGGCAATGTCCGATTTCGAGAACACCCCCGCTCCAATGTAGACGCAGCGGCATCAAAGTTTAGACCCCCACGCAGCATAGAGAGTTCGGTTAGGCCGTTGCTTCATATAACACCCCGTGCCATCAAGGAGTTTGGATTTTTAATCAGCCTACTGAAGTAGGGTTCTTTCCATAGGTTCTACCAGTCTTAGTCCCACGCGTCGAGTCCACCTAAACTGAATTCCTTTTCATCACTGAATTAGACAAACTTTCTTTCGCAATTTCCAAGGTACACGAGTTTCAATTTGCAATTAGTCTTTCTTGTCAAAAAAAACACACATCTGAGTTGAAGCAAGTAATTTGAACAAGGTGATGGAGTTGAGTGATTTGGTTTCGATTAGGGGTTGCGGTGAAGGTAGAAAACTCCAATGTTTTGGCTGAAAAGTCTCTCTGTTTCCAAAGTTGTTAGAGCTGTTCGCTCTCTCAGTACTTTCGTTGCGGAGTGTATTAAGCAGTATTTAAATTGCAGTCGGTAGGGGGACGACGAGCACTGAGGTCAGGTACCGTGTTGGGTTCCTAGATCCGTCTTTGATCGAAACGAGAATAGCACACATGGCTGACGACTACTGGAACTAGAACGAGAAGTTATACCCGCCTACAAACATCTGTGCAAATTTGAAACATTTATGGGGAAAATAGCTTCATCAGCACGGTTTGTCCGTAAACCTTTGTGCGACCCACTTGAGTGTAACTCGCAAAATAAAGTAGGAATTAAATAACTAATCTCTTATTAAGCTAGGAGACAGTTTCCATATGCTGCTTACTTCAAATCAGATAGTAGATGCGTCAAAGATACCTTAACTATCTGGCAAAGGTGTGCGTTGCATACAGCAACTTCACCAAACCTATAACAGAGAATGAATGAATCAATACCAAGAATTCCTATAGAGCAACTGGAAACCACAACTTTCTACCACGTCACTGGCAACCTAAATGGAGTCCTCATAACTAGTATGTGGTTACCGCAGCGAAACATCAATTTCATCCACTAACACTTCGGGTTTGTTAACGAGGCGGATTTGTGCATATAAAAAGCTATTCCTTGCTGGTCACGAATAGAAGTGGGTTATCCCTCGGTAGTGAAACCATTTGGAAGTTCCGATTATCCCTAGCCTGATTGGCAGTGTTCCTAATCGTTATGATCTTTTTCTTTATTCTTCTTTCATTTTACTTCCTTTTATTGAATATAAAATATACTATGTTCAGGAAGGGAAAGCGGCCAGTCAAAGGGCTGTCATTCAACATACAGTGGGAGAAGTCAGGCGGTGGCGGTGGGATTCGAACACATCCTCTGGGTGAAAATTTGGTAAAGTTACCACCGGGCCACCACCTCCCGTCGCAAGAATAAGGGTTGGTGTGCCTCTCTATCACTTGGATATTTTTATAATTTTCCTTGGATGGGATTAATAACCTTTCGCATCCCAAAGGGTATGTTTTCTTGAAAAAATCAATTCTAACTTGGTCGCAACAAATTTCATTCATGTGGGACATTCGGTTACCGAAAAATTTGGAAAAACCGGGTGAGAGATATCGCGCACTATAGATGTTCAGGTAACCTAAAGTCAGTATGCAAGTTCTTTGTGAGCTGCCCGGAAGAGAGTACTGCAGAACCAATAGATCAATATGTTAATGTGTATTTGGAACCCAAATGTTTGAAAAGTCATCAATGGGTGAACAATTGTTGAAGTCCAGAAGCTTAAAGTAATCGCTTTATGGCTTTTGTTACGTTTGCAATTATTGCCTGCAATAAAACCATTGAATTTAATTTTACAGAAACAACTTTTCAAAAATGGCATTTGAATAAATGTTTTATACTATATGAGTGTAATGGGGGAGTTGAATTGTTTATATGATAAATTAGTTGCGTAAATGAGGCCGGAGCTGAAGAGCTGGGAGGCACTGGACAACTGTTTCGACCTGGTTGGGTCTCCTCAGTTGTGCGTATCCATCGACCCAACTGGGGATCGAACCAAAGCATACTACCCACTCGGTCACTGGGCAGCTGATCAGACAGTTTAACACTTTGAAGATACACGACATAGCACAACCTTTCTATGCGAACATATTGCGAGTATTGGTCTTAGCTCATTTCAGCACTAGCCTGTGAGGTCCCAGGTTCAATCCCCAATTGGGTCGATGAAGTCACATACCAACCAGATCGAAACAACTGTCCAGTACTTCCAAGCTTTTCAGCTCATTTACACGACGAATTCGTTTATATTAGTTAACCCTTAGCCTACTTTGACAAACAGGTTCCCCTATTGCTTCGACCAAAACCGAAAAAGCAAACGAATCTCTACTCAATCGAGGTCGAGATTGCTCAACCTGGTTTCGTCAAACAGTCATGAACAAAAGAGATTCAACTTCCTAGCATTCACTGCTTAATCACTGACGAAGTCACCTCGACTGGTAATGAAATGTTTGTGAACGAATTATCAAGTTGGGCGAACAGGCGAAATGAAATTCAGTTCACCCGAGCTAAGAGAATATTGTTTTGAACAGCACACATATGCACATAGAAAATGCACAAAGTGTCTATCACCACTGAATTGAAGAGGTTGCAACGCATATCGGTCAGTAATGGTTTTATTCTCTTGAGGCTTTGTGGTCAGTGATGAGTGTAACACTGGTAAACAATCAAAGACAAAATAAAATAGGACATGAACAAAATTACCCCACTGGCGACACACAAAAGCACCCGTTAAGGGACTGGTTGACATCTATTTGTGGAGCATCTTACAGTAAATATAATTATAGCGGACTAAACTATCTATAAATGGATTTTGTGTAGACGGATGGTTTGAAGTTTAGTCCTCTTCGGCCCGCAATGGTAGTTCTGTTCCAATCGATGGAATAAACCCACGATGGTCTACAAATAGCCCAAATAACTTGCGTCAGTGCGATCGAGATTCCAAAGCGTATGAGCGAATGTGGTTGAGCTAATTTTGTATTAGATCAATTGGCACCTAAGACCGACGTTCTGCTTGATCGCAATACTGAGCTGAAATTACGAGACTTGATTAGGAATATAATACTTCATCCTAAGTCCAAGTTTCAAACTTAATGTCAACACCCTCTATCCGGTAGCATCGTACATCAGAAGTAAACCACTAACGCATAGGATTTCTACCGCCTTTTGCAAATAAGTAAGCAAAATTGGTTGATCAACGCATTTTGAGACCATTTTGTATTATTTTTGGTACTTCAATCGTCCATCCTGGAAGCATAAACGTAGCACGAAAAATCATTTCGTTGAATTTACAGGAACGGTTAAATCGAAGGTGAAATATGTTACCAAATGGTCGTAGACAGCTGAAAACGACACGAACAGCAACATTACTTTAGGAGAACATGCGTCGAAAGTCACTACATCGGAGGCGAGTTCTTTCACAGGTACAGGATGTGAGTAGGCAGTTTTTCAATGGAATTTTATCGAAACGGATTTTAACATACAGACCGTACAGCATTCGTGGCATTGACTTATATTCTAGGCCATGTCTCTCAGCTTCTCTAACTAACAACAATCCTCATCCCTTCAGCCCCAACCTGGAAGGCAGCGAGTGTATTTTTTGTAATAGTTTTCTTTTGTTGCCTGTTGGAAAGTGTAATGTAATTAATGTACTATACAGTAAAACTATGTATGAACATATGTAGGATATATGAAGTGGACTTTTGGAGCGGCTTACTTTTGAAATAAGATTTTTACTCATTGCTAGGTATTTTACGCCTGCGAACCTTCTTCACCACTGTTAAGTGAACAATATTCAATCTGTCATTTAAATTGACTAATCAAATTACTATCAAATTGAAACAAGCGCCTAAAGTTAAATATCGAACCCCTGTAATAGGGCAGCATTCTTTCTCACCATTTTGATGACTGAAATTTCCACAATTACGCAGCTCTCAGAGCGCATTTGTGCTAGAGTTTAGTACTGATAAGCTTTAATTCTTACCCACATTATTGTAATGTGACGGCATTTCATTCCACTGTCTTTGGACTGTCCAACATGCATTAGAGTATGAGGAAAGCTTGTGATCGTCAAAAATGCCTGGTGGGTGTGAAAAACCGAATGGGCTAATCCAAACATTCACCGTCCATATTGATTGTGCCATTCGCACAAGATGATGACCTCTCGACCGTGTAGCTCAATGGTAAGGGTTTGAAGTCCCCACTACAATGTTTGCGATTTGAGTCCTGACAGGGACACAAAAGGTACGCATTGCTGAAGAGTCCCAAGCAGGACGAAACAGCTATCCAGTGCTATCACTAACTTTTCCATCGCAATCAATTGATTTTCTTGGATTCCAGGCCTCTTGTCTCACATGGATTAAAACTATGGTATGTCGAAGTAAGGAGACGTTTGACTGAAAACAACTCAAGTTCTCACAATTTTGCCTTAGCTTAAGTATGACAATATTAATTAGGATTTGAAAGATTTTCATTCTCCTAACAGTGCATTTTAACCATAATATTCGCCGAAGTCACTAACCGAAACACTCTCATGACAGCGAAACTTGATCAAAATTTGTTAAACGGATAACTGCACAATTACAAAGCAGACTGAACTATCGATAAATTATGTGCAAAAAGAGAGGTGTCAAAAAACATTTTCTACAGGAAATCCATCATCTTCTCTCCAGTTTGAATGAACATCGAACTGCAACTGCAACTGGTTTTCATCACCACAGGATTATCTCAGCACACTGAGCTAACAGGCATTTATTAATTTAGATTTTTTTAAAAGTACTCCGCAGTGTGCTTTACCATTCGAATCCTTGCGCCTCACAAAGTGTTTTACTCATAGGGAATAGCTGAAAATGTCTGATTGCTGAAATAAATATTTTTGACACAGAAACCTTTCTTTCGAATCATTATCGCAATGAAGTAAACTGTTCGTCTTTCAGTTCGGAATGAAAGAAATGTTCCGTAAAATTTTCTGTTTCGACCACCCTCTGTGCATACAACACGTGCGTGTCCCAAATCATTACCCACTATACACGTGAGTATTTCGTCCCTGTTTTAATTTTGATTACCTCCGTATTTTTATTAGTTTGAATGTGATGGTCGAACGGTTTAAACGGAGTTTTTGAACAGTAAACGTTTATCTAATCAGTGCCATGCCCTTTTTGCGTGAGCTTGTTCATTTAAATGGGGAACAGACCGGTGTGCGCAGCATCATACAATGCCTCTCCAACGGTAGATTTTGTTCAATGTGAGTCACACAGTTCGGTTACTGGGACCCCTAAGGCGTTGTATGTTCCATCAACTGAGAATGTTTCTAACAGAGAGATCGAATAGCGTGTTTTGATCTGGAATATGGGACATGTTTCTTTAGTTTGAATCCAGTCATGGGCAACAGGTATAAGTCACGTGACACTGAAATGGCATCAAAACATGGAAATGAAAATCGATACACCCGATAGTATATAGTCACAATGTACTTCGACATTCGAGAAAAATCCACTATCAACAAGAGTTATTGCCTGAATCCCACACCTTCTGCAATTTACGGTGCACTCTAATCACGACTAAAGATCTCATGATTAGGATAGTTCATCCATAACCGATTCATTCGTACATATGTCTTATGCAAAACCTTGGTAATTGTGGAAGTAAATGAGACGGCTGTTTTGATTTTCGTAAAGATAATCACTGCATGTGCAACGCTATTATTACGTGGTCTTTGAGAGATAGCTCATATTCCCCTGGTTAATGCACAATGTTATCGTCGCCTGACTGTCGGTTAACAACCGTAACTTAGCAAATCTACTTTAAAAAAGAAAAGAAATTTACCGCGGCATGTAGGGTTCCTACATTCATTTTAATTCCAATTTACACCCTACCGTTATGCTCGTTTCGGGTTTGAGGACAAAAACCACATTGTTGATGAAATGATGTATGAATTTGCATCGAATTATGGCTGCAGATATGTCCGTGCACAGACTTCCTTGGATTTTTGTTGGTTGTTTCGTGATTTTACTGCCTAGGTATTCATCATCCATAAACGGAACGCTCTTTGACCACTAATTGCTTTTGTTTACTTCATTGGAGTAATAATGTCGTCGGTTAGCATTCGTATCATGAGTACTAGGCCATCGAAACAACGGTGATTAAACTCTCATACGTTTCATCAAACAACGTAGTGTAACCAAAATGATACGTACGCACTCGTCTAATTTTAAGGTCATCGTTTAATCAATGGATGTACTCTCACGATCATTCATTAATTAAATCGTTAACCCGATTCCGATTACCGCGCTCAGTTGTGCGTTCTGATTTCCTGTGTTGGGTTACAGGCCCTAAATTACTGTGCGTAGCGTCGTGGTTGAAATTCGGTCTTAACACAAAATGAATTCAACCTCGGGTTATGTGTAACTTTGTGTTTCTGAAGAACAGGCTAGCGTTGAAAGGCTAATAAAGACGGTGATATTTCTGGGGAAAAATAGAAAAACAGTTATTCCTGTTTGCTAAGAGATGTTGCATTGTTTTGGTCAGTTTAAGTTCACTTACTTGCATCAAATTTCTAATCACTGTTACACTATAGATGTTCTGTAGAAACATTCTCGTTTTCAAAATTGATTCTTCTTACAAGTACTCACACAAGGCTACAGTTTCATTGTCCTTTTTCAATCTGCGGTTGTGCAGAAGTGTTTGTATTAGCTAATTAACCCTTTTTAGACTTGTTTGAAGCCAACATTAATGCACAGATTATCTTTCAATGACTTATGGCGCTACAGGTTTGGAAATCAAACTAATGCCACTATGTCCGTATATTGTCGTTGAACCAGATCTCGTATAATCCCTTCTGATGGACAAATTGCAGTCTTCGAAATCAACATGACGAGTGCTTTGCAACGATATGGTTGACCTGACCATTAGCGATGTTTACTTTTCAGTATTGTGAATGATTTTGGCATTTGACATCTCCTAATGTAGTTATTCAATTGCAAATGGACTCTCGTCCTTCTTCCTAACAAGACATTATGATTCAGATGTAATTTACACGAATCTGGGTATAGAATTAGAGGATTTTGTGACACAAAACGTTTGTGGATTGACAATTGGCATAGAGAAGAATTTCGTGGACTACGGTTCGAATTTAAGCTATCAATACTTTTCGTTGAGGGCTCATCAACCTGGTGAGCCTTACCAGCATGTGTGCCAGATTCCTGTATCCATTCCGAGACTGGAACTGGGAACAAATGGAGTGAAATTGGAAACCATCCAGCATAATCTGCCTCTTGAGTGCATGTCTATGTGAATGAAATATTTGTGATAACCAAAAAAGAACACTGGACAGCTGTTTCGTCCTGTTTGGGACTCTTCAGTAATGCGTACCTTTTGTGTCCCTGTCCGGATTCGAACCGCGAACATTCGGGTTGGGAATTCAAACTCTTACCCGTTTGCTACATCATCGACTTTCATCACCTTGTGCGAATGACCAAATCAGTTTTGGAGTAGCAAGCTTTGATTATCCCATTCGATTGTGTGTGTGACCAGAGTAATAATCAATGGGTGCAGAAAATCTTGGCACTGTAAACTTTGCACACCTTGTAATGTTTTCAAGGACCGGGTGCGGTCAACATTTCAATCGGTTGTCATGACGTGTTTCGGAATAGTCGGAGCTGAGTTTCTCTCAAGTGTCCATGTTTACATCATTGGGTTCGACGTGGATCAGGTATGCTAAGGCCAACAGCAAACCGCTCTGTCAAAATAGCTGTTTTCGGAAGTTCAACCCTTCGGTAGCTTCAAACGGGAGTATGTCAAAGTGATTCAGGCTTACTAAATTCTTATTCACACAGTCTTGGAACCTTCGGGTCGAATACTTGGGTGAGGCGTTCAAATTTCTTGATAGAATACTATGACGGTGGAATATGCTGAGTAAACCTGTCAGAAGACGGACAAAAATGATAAGAGAATGCGCTTGTGTTATGTATTTTTATCTGTATAGACGTTTACATGAACCGATGTCCGCACTTCAGTCAAAAATTATACATGTCATCAAAAGAAGAAAATACTATGAGTAAAACATCTAACCTCTAAGGTTGTTGAGAAATTCAGAAGAAACGCTTTGTCGGTTTACAAGGATTCTGGCAAGAACTGGGGAATTTATGTAGATATTAATGCGAGAAAGTAATAATCAATATATAGAACGCGTAGATGAATGAGAGCAGATCGCCATGCAAAAGGTGAGTGGAGTCAGAGAGAATATTCTGTGCAAATGTTTCACATGCGAGCAACTGAAGTTCACATAGTTTTTTACATAGATCATAGATAAGAGATACACGACTGATGATGGACAAACTTCGACGAAGAATTTTGAAGTCTTTCTTGAGTAAACTAGTAAAATCACCGGAGAATAATAAGCACGGGGAAAACACATTGATAAACCAAAAACGAAGTGACTTTTGTTTGGCGTTGAACTGCCTAAGTCTTCACCGTTGAAAAGATAATCCACATAGTTTCTGTACAGAGTTGTGAATAGTGAATGTCCACTTTAAGCTTGTATCAACTGTAACTCATGAATACCTCACGGAATCTACTCTAGTCAGATATCTGTGTTTATGATCGAGGGGTCACAGGGATGAAACATGCATTTGAAGCACTTGGATAAATTAAGAGGCAGTCCATAACGAAAGGAAAAGTCATGAATATGTGATAGATTATTCAAGAAATGACCCTGCAAAGGGATATGTCGTCAGCATATTTAAATAATTGGGCTGGAGAACTCGCTGTCAGGTCACTAATGTAGGTGGAAAACAAGAACGGAGATAGTACGGTACCCTGTAGCACTCCCGAATGGTTCATGAGCGGTTTTGATGTTTTCCTACCCAGCCGAGTATGCTGAGTTCTGTTTTTGAAGTGGTCAACATTATTGATTATTAGCATCTTACATCATTGGTAAACCGTTCCGTCTAATACTCTACATTTGATGGCCATAATAATGATTATTTAAAGTCCGTTGCAAAGAATCCATGTGTCCAAACGAACGGTACATGGACGTTAATTAAAGGACCACCAAATGGTGAAAATTGAATCTTTCCAATGCTACTCGATCACGTGTCACGCTCAAATGGTCACGTGATCCAGTCATGTGCACAGCGGAGTGAGCATAATTGCGTTCCAGACCAGGAAATGCACACGATAGTGTAACTTGAACAGCTAAAATGAACAAATAGCAACACCGCAACGAAACGGTGACCGTGCCAAAGGATACGTATGGTCTTATCGTATAAACCGATAATTTCATGAACCTACATACAACTGATTCAACTGGATTTAAAGAATCTTCTCGAAAAATATCGAGCACCTATATTTTCAAGGCCAAAGGCCGACGTCGTGGTATTTTATTCAATTGTCATTCATTTGCCGTAATTGGGTGTGCCCACATTTTCTCCAGATAAGTTTCATGTTTTATCAATTTCAGTCCTTCTTGGTCAGACATTTCATTCTTAATTTGCCCCTAACTATGATCCACCAACATCCTTTCTTGTAAGCGTACCTTACCGGAAAATGTTTATATTTTATAACATTGAATCATTGCATTTTATTCTCGTCTCATCTTGTAATTCTGTCATTCTTATGTTGGTCGCCAACGGTCCACTCGAATGAATTTATAATCCACTTAAACTGATGGCTAGTTTCTGTCTCTTGGATACTCCCATAAGATGTTATTTAACCCATGAGATAACGTATTGCTATCTGTCCGAGGTCACATGATAGACATGTACGAAACACGTGAACCGGAATCGGTTTTTATTCAGAAAACATTAGGATGATTTCGTGCTTTGCAAACCGTCGTCTAAATGAGTGTCCTCAATGTTGTCAGTTACTAACCCTGGAAAAACTGAAACCTTCTAAGAGGAGCAAGCTACAAAGAGAACTTCACTAGCAGAGACTCCTTTAAAATCGAGCTTCAAACCGGTCATTGTTGCTTAAACAAATAATATCCAAATATTCTAAAACATAGTAGGGATTGAATGAATGGCTGCCACAAAGTTGAATTGCCGTATATTTCATGGACGGTAGGAACTTCGCATCCACTTCTGTGCTTTCAAGGAAATTTTTCGTACAGTTACCTGTACAATCCCCGTATAAAACCTTCCTGCCATGCAGAAGTCTTTAAGATCTTGCCCGCTTAATCCGTTAACCATGCTACAGAAAGACCACAATAAAGTATAAAAACAGCCGATAACGAAATAATTTCCGGGAATTGGATGTTACGTAGTTATGTTGAATTNNNGTTAGACTCACTAAATGAATTGACTGTTATGCTCCCACCCTCGTTTTCTCTGTGAACCAAGCCATCACGACGAGACTGCACCTTGACGAGGTGTGATGGCTTGCGTGCCTCCATGACACTGCGAGATACACAGGATGGGTCTTCACAACCACAAATCCAATCATGTCTGAAAGGTCAACGGGTAGAGACCAGACAAAGCTCAGTCATAAAAAGCCAGCTGCTTGGGCAACTCCTGGCTTCCTTCGTGCATCCACACCCGCCCCTGGAGAGGTCACTCCTGCAAATGAACACAGTGGGGGGCAGTTTGCCGGTCAAAAGCCCCCACTAGATGGATGTAGGAACGGGGTAACTGGGGCTTCCTCTCGACAGTGGGAGAAGGCTTCGCACTTCATTGAACAGCCACCGCCCGCCCAAGTAGGGCGGCCCCCAGCCAATAAGGTGCTTTCCCTCCCACATTCCGCTTGTCTCATTGGGTGCATGAGGCTGAGGGCCGATCCCGAAAAGCGGACCGACATTCAACGCACCAGCGGACAAAACACTGAATGGAAACCCGAAGGCCTTGTGTGACGGGTCTATAGGGGCTCCCACAAGGGTGCTTCGTTCACGCTCCCGTGTTGTGTTCACGCCCCACTGCCCTGTGGGTCAGACTTTGAGTCCAATGCTCCGGATAGGGTTCCTAAAGGAAAACCCCTTCGTCGGTGTGGGAAACCGCGAAGTACACAATGCCCGAAAGTCTTAGGTATCCACTTGGAAAAACCTCTTTCCCATCTGAACTGTGAACCGCCTGACGACGGTAAATGCATCTGGCATCAATTCTGCCACATTCGTGAATACACCACCGTTGCCATCACCACCCTCAATACTAGAATGATGGGAAATTCAAAGTGAATATTGAGTAGGAAATTTGGATTCTTGAAATAACTTTCCCTTTCTGATACAACTTCTCTGAACGTGTTATTATTCAAAAGATGTATGCCAATATAAAACATCCAGCGATATATGCCGTGTCACTTGCTAGCGGGAATGCAGCTGAACTGATGCGAATCCCTCTCTTGCTTTGTTCTACAAACAAAACTACTTGCTATACTTATTCAGTAACCATATTTTAACTTGTCGAAGACAACTTTTACTGAAAAAAACCTATAAACCAGTACGACTTGACTGAAGGCGTCCCTAAAAACATTCGGTTTATTTAATTAAAATCACCTTGTTATGTTCCCGGGTCGCCCAGAGCGAGAGGAAGAACACACCTGTAATTTTCCGATAACATCATTGCGTTTAAGATGCTAGCCGTTCTGCATTCACAAATACCTAAATTTCATAAGTTTGAGCTTAGTTGTTTTTCTGACGGAATTTTAACTGTTCCCGACCTTCTTTCGGGCGCATCAAAAACCAACTGTGAACAGCCATTTAAAAGAGATCGAAACACGTTGCATTTATTTTCCTCCAAATGAGTTTTTCATGTACTTTCTAAATTGTGAATCTATTCGGGTATATACCAATCACCCAGAGGCGCATTTCATCATATTCAGCTTGTGAATTCATAAATATACCCTCGGTTCTCTGCACAGCAAAGTTTACGCCTGACATCCAGCTGCAATGCCTAAAGTGCTGAGAATCTGCTTACATTACTCGACCTAACACGAACAAACCAAGTGGAATTTATTCTCTTCAGCTGCCGTTGATTTGCACCAGAGATTGAATCAACTTGGAATCTAAATCTGATAGCAAACTCTGACTACTGCAGTGATTGGTAATTGATATTCATTTATAGGTTAGGGCTTATAGGTTGAACTATTCAAGGTGTGTTTGAGTAGACGGTAAGATATTTTTCTCTATTCAAAGTGTGAACCAACTTTTACATTCGGTGAAAAGCAAACCGATATTGCTACATTATATACTTCCGAGGATTGAACGAACTTCGACCTCACAGAACAACTCCTTTTCTCTTCTTCTTTGGCGGTCTTTGTTGAGCTGCGACTTCGCGTTCCTATTATTTGCTGCAATTGGTGGTTTTTCAAATGGACGTGAAACGGTTGTCACTTATATGTGATTACGATTATAACTGATACTGAACATTTTTGTTAGTGTGTACAACCGATAGGATCAGATGCAAATGGTGATTCTAACACCGTAAACATGCTTCTTGAACCAAAGCTAACCAAACAGACGATGATAGGGTGTTTATTAGTTATTAGAAAAGCCTAGATCGCAATAACAGTTAAAAGTCCTCTACCAATTTATAACGGGCGGTTAAATTTAAAAAAAGTAAAATATTATATTACTTGCCCCGCTAGTGGGGGCAACCAACCAAAACTGTTAGGCGTTTGATTGTTGTGTAAGATCTTCTGCGTAGATTATTCATGCGCCTTTACTGCTCGTAAAACATTTAACATCTTTAATTTGTTAGTTTTCAAAATTCCCGTATTATTTGGAATATATGATCGATTCAATACCAATTCACTCTTTCAGTCTCAGTCTGTCTGTTTGAATCCTGAAACCGGTTGCCACGATAATCGAGTTACGTACCTAAAATAAAAAAGAAATGGAAAACGGTGAAATTTTATGTCACGGATATCAACGTTGTTAAAACATTTCTCGGTATACGGCAAATAATCTTAAGCTGGCTTTGCTTTGTAATACGTTACGTGCTTCATCAGTTTAGTGGTGGAGACATCAGATGTAGTAATAGTTCGTTGGAATACGTAGGTCAGGTTTTTGGACAATTATAGAGGCCACTGCTGTGTAGTGTTGCGAGCAGTGGATGATCCTGAAACAAATCGACATTGAGCAAGACTGATTTCATTTGTCTAGTCCTTCAAATACTAATAATTACAAAAATGGCTTCTTAAATTGGTATTCCAATGCAGGCACTCACTTCAGTGAGACCTCAACAATTTGGCTGTTACCTGTATCCCTTAAAAGAGATTCGGTCATCAAATCCACAAAAGTTGATTCATTCTATTTCCGTGTGTCATCCCAAGTCAAGTGTATCAAGTTAGCCTACTCACGTTCACAACAATAATTGTTATAATTGATTAACTATTGGATTGGAAAACAGAGACACCTTCTCAGGGACACTCTTCCTCTGGTTATTGTTTACTATTTTTTTCAGTGTTATGTATTTTTCAAATAACGCTGTTCTCGATAATGTTGTAAACTATCGATCGATTTTAGGGAGCTTTCAACTTATTCTGTCTCCAAAAATTAAGTGGTAACATTTTGGAGTAGACATAATCATTATATAACCACGTATTTGGAGAAATGATACACTCGCTTATTGGTTGCAGTAAATGCCAAATCAACGAAGATGAATTTTCAGCGGGCAGGTTAAACGACGTTTGCCTGTAAAATAATGAAAATAAATAAATAGTCGTTTGGTTAGTTAACAGTCGTACAGAAACATTTTTGTTACGTATCGCCTATTGAAAACAAAATAGAAAAACGGCATTTGGACAAACTTTTGCACATAAATGTGACGTGTTAGTTTCACATTATCATACTAATTTATACTAATACTGACCGTGCTGAATAAACAAGCAGTGACTTTTTTCTAATCGATTGACAATGGCAGATCAAAAACGAACGCTAGAGTGTTTATCCGACGAAATATCTCACACCTAAAAACAATGCATATTTGCTGCCATTTCGAATAATACTAATCGTTTACGTCATATGAATGAATGGTTGAGGAATCCAAATCCACAAGTATCACTATGTTGACCTCCATCATCGAGGTTAGCTACCTACCTACCTACCCAACAGCATTGTACAAGTTTGTGTAACGCAATCATCACGTCGAAAAGATGTTATTGGAACGCGATGTCAGACCATGATAAACGCCAAAATACTACTGCTTTACGACATTACTGTTACCTTATGTCCATAATGTTTTCTCGTTCACCTTAGGAGCTGAAAACCCATACATCTGATACTACTGTAGAATGAATTCATCAGACAGCTGCACTCTCAACATGCGCTCAAATTGCGTCGTACAAGTTTAAAATTGGGCGGAAACAATTGTGAAAGAAAACCACCGTTCGATTTGCTCACCGACTTCTTCGTCATATTCACAGGTGATCAAAGACCGAGTACCCCTCAATCAAGTAGGTTGTGATGCATTGCACTACATAACTATATGCGCATGCAAATTAGAAGTGGCATCAAACAGCCTGCTTGTTGAGGAGATTCCCGAGCTCACAATAGAGTAGTTTTGAGAAAAATCAGCTCAACCAGCATCCTTTCACCGTCTGATTATCACTGCGTATGAACATTACGTACATATTGACCAATTGATCGTATGCACGGAGCACGGTTAGTAGTTCACGCACGTTTAAAGGCATCACTCTGAGAGAAACGAAATCCGTTTTCATGTTGGTAGGCCTACACAAGCACGCACGCGCGCGCGCACACACACTGAACACTACGCAGACTTAGATTGACCCGAGAAACAGAGGGCGAGAAAGCGGAAGAGAGAGGACAGGACAGACCTCACGGACAGGGGGACAGGGACGCCCTGGTATCCTTTCAGTTTGGCCGGGTAGAGCAATAGCCAGCCGATAACACTCGGCGCGTCAGCTGAACGAGTGACAGAGTGAGTGAGAGAGAGACAGATTTGACTGGAATCGGGGGCTTAACCACGAACACGGATTGGCTGATGAAATACGTCAGGTAACAACCGGATCTCCATAGTGCGGATTCACCACAGGAAGGCAAACGGACAATCAGGAAATACGCCACAACGACCATGGCCTAGTTCACCAGACTAATGAGCCGGTCAATTTTAGTCCACCTCATTCACCAGATGTGCCTGTCAGTCTGTCTATTGCTCGATTATGGTCGCACAAGCGTCCGACCGGTAGCTTGTTTGCATGGTATGTCTGGGGCTATAGTGGCATCACGAGATCGCAGTTCATTCATGCACGGACTCAGAGCAGAGAAGTTTCTGTAAGTCGAGCAACGCCATACAGTGATATACATACACGCATGCATAGGCACAGAGAGATGCTCTACTCCCACGTGGACAGCAATCTCGAACGTATGTGTGCATGTGTGTGTGGACGGGGATCAACGACCGAATCAGTGTAGCTAGACCGGGTGAGAGATTGAGAAACAAAGAGGGATTGGTAGGCAGACAGACAGATAATCGCAGAGCAGACAGGTGGAGCAGAAAAACCCAACGGCAAAAGTGAGCTACATCATCAAATCGATTCTTGGCCGACTATTGACCCTATCACAGGAATTAACATCCGCTGGACAGGACAGACAAAAGGCAACTCTAATTAAAGATTGCACTTAGCACCTCATTGAGAAGTGGCAGTTCTCATCAGATTTCGGTTGAGCTCGTTTGTCTTAAAATCTCTTCGATATGCGCGTTTTATTATTTGAAAACAAATCTATCAATATGCAGCAAACCGCTCTTCGCCCTCAGGCTATTGTGGACTTAATGGGTGGTTTTAATGTTACAGAGCAGACCAATCATCAACTACAAATCTAAGAGGTAGTATACGCACAACTGCTTCGACTTGGTTTAGTCTCATCAGTAGTGCGAATCTACCGAGTCAGATGAGGAACGAACCCGGGACCTCACATATAAGGAAAAAGCACTTTACTCGTTTGGTCATCGAGCTGCTGTTCGCGCAGTTTCCAGTTTGTCTGTACTCGTTATAGTATAAACAATTTGTGTTACCTAGTTGTGACATCACGCCAATTTATGTCAGCACTAGACTCTGGAGTTAACTCACATATAGCAACGAATGTGAATTGTGTACGGTGAGTTGGAGAGGCTTCTTAATTTGTAAGATCGCATTTGCCCTTCCTGGAACTTCACACCAAGTTATTGCATGGGTACATGTTTGAGGCGATTTAACAAATATTATAGATGACACATTGATGAATCATTGCTGTAAAAGACAACTAATCTCACTGACGATTGACAATTCTTGCCAGGTAAATCGTTCCTTGGTCAGTGATCGTTTCATTGGACAAGAGTGGAACTTTAATTCGTTTTGACATGCAGGAAAGTACTGTTAGAGCGGAAATGTGATCAAGCCCAATGCCGTCATGTCAGTCACTCTCACAGTTCCGAAGGCTTTGTTACACACTATGTATGCGTCGTAACACACACATACACACATCAGGTTCTCGCAATTTGTCAGATTTAACAACTTTGCAGGGTTAGTTCCAATGACGTTCTGAGTGAAGATGCCACTGAATTCATGGCTGAAAATTCATATCGCGAAGGCGAAGGCGGTGTTACCGGAACTATTCGAACACAGGCTCAATGACCAGTTTTTGTAACAGCTCACCAAACCATTGTCATTAACATAGTTTGCGCACAATCACATGGACTAACGCCCATTGTTTACTCAGAAACTGAAATATGCTCGACCTCCGACAAGCGGATATGAAACAATACTGCAATGTCCTCTAAACGGACGTTTTCACAGTTGATATCTCGGGCAAGGTTGGTAATTGTCGCCCCGAAGAATAAGTGAATATTTGGGGATGAATCCCTTATGATCTGGGTAAAGAATCGCTTTGAATGCCGAACGAAGAAATAACTTTTACAGGCGCAACAGATGTTTTACTTTCAGCTTATAAAAACAGCGGATATTAAATGTTCTCTTGCTTATAATGAGTGGAAAATAATAATCTAAATCACAGAGTTTATCTAAAGTAAGGGATGACAGATAATTAACAAGATTCCAACTTGCTATTTTCTTCGTCTGATCTGGATTCCCTAGAATGGAGAGCACGAGAATTTTGCTCTATTTATCCTAACGTAATAGGGAGTGTAGAAATCATAAGTGTGAGTGTACGTCTGTGCGGAAAAAAGGGAACGGCGGAACATGAGTTCAACTTTTGGTTGATTAGAGAGAGGTCAGATTCGGTGGTCTTCGCGTGTCGGATAAATGCATCTGTGTCACGAGTAGAACACTCAAGGAATTAAATAACTTGCAGAAAGTGCGAACAATGAGCTGATGGGTCTTGAAGAAAATCCCAACTGAACAAATTAACAAGACAGCAGGGGGAGAATATGATTTTGAGAGAAAGATAACTTGTAATTTCGTGCCAAACATCTTGAGAGTTTTAGTTTGAAATGATAGACACCGCGCGCTCTCCCACCTGTGATTTTTCCTCACTGACGTTCTTTCTTCCTGAACCACCATTTTTCGATGTGTTAAAAACGTATCCTGGTGTTAGCCACATGAGCACGGAATAAAATGAACTGCTGAAACAGAAAACACCGAAATTTTCAATTTAAGCAGATACGTATGTGTTTCCCATCAGTTGATGTAGACACACTAGCTGTAGTCAATCAAATGGAACCAGAAAAATTGTTACAACGTAATAAATCGTTCACCGTAGCGGGCTTGTAAGGCCTGCATGCGTCGCTTGGATGGTATCAAACATTTTACACAGAACGACGTTGCAACTTGTCTCCCGGGGTTTCCGAATGTTAATGCCTTTCAATGTGTCCTCGAAAGCTTGGCACACGTTCATTTCTAGAGCCCATGTGGACGAGTGACTATGACTGGTTTATTCCATTGATATCATAAGGAAAATGTAATAAAAAAGTGCGAGCATTTTGGATTTAGTTAAATATGAAATGCCCCATAGAAGTATATGCGCAGTTGAGTTATTCATTTTCCCCATGAGCTATCATGTTTGCCCCATGTGAGTGTGCATTCAGAGAGTCTTCGGTTCACAATTTATTTTAGCCCAAAGAATGTAACCTGTTTGAACAAAATTTCTACTAAGTTGAAGTGTGTGTGTGTGTGTATAGGTATCCTGGGTAACGTTAAGCCCAGCGTAAACCCAAACGATAAATTTTATTGTTATCCATGTGCATTTTCGCACAAAATCTTCGTAACCCACCCTCCGCCATATCTTGGCAACCGAAGCATCCATATTGATCACATTTGGTGTGATGATGATGACACGACAGTATACAGAAATTAAACGGATATTCTAGATGAAAAAATAAAACCCATTGTTTTGTCAGAGAAGCCTGAAAGTGGCAAAGACAGATCTCTTTTTTTACGGTTCTTCCATTCAAGCCAAACTCACCAATACTGTGTTCGAAGATAACATTTTTCAAGATCCTATTTCTGCCCTGGAAGGGTTGTTCTTTATTCTTGTGGGTAACGAGTGACAGAAGTTTGTGTTGTGAAACGGTGGACTAACGGAGAAATTGACGGGGTACTCCGCTACTTCCAGATAATTGTGCTTAGAATATGGAGAACAATTCATTCTCGAACATTCATGGGAAGATTATAGAGGACCCGTACAGCTAAAGGAAATAAACGTGAGCAGAAATAAAACGGCGGATTTGGAAGCAAGGGACTGAAAAAGCATTCCGGTGAAGGTCATAAAATGATAATTTTCTGATCTTTGCGAATGCAAGAAAAACTTACTTTGACCAACAAAAATTGTGGCTAATTGAACACTGATATCTGATCTATTCACGGGATTTTTTACAGTGTCACTTCCTATGATTACTGTGGTACAGCATTTTAGGAGATTTGCTTAGCGGTTCCTCGTGGGAGAAATGAGAACAGCGTGTCCGCGTGTTTACAGTGATTAAGTTGTGTGCAGTGATTTTAGAAAGGCCAATCTGAAACAGGTAAGTGACGGAATCAGCAGGCTGCGTGTTCGTGGATCATTACATTGTCTGTTTATTTGCTAAGAAGAGAATTTGGAAAGTAGGCAAAGATGAAATATAAGTGGAAAACAATAAGGGGCACAGAATGGTACTTTGTAGTACACCAAGTGTATATACGGACCAAGGTAGAAGAGATGTGTCCATTGAATTGTGTCAACTATGAACGGTTTGTGAAATAGTCTGAGTACCGCAATTATGGCATGTGATATCCCGCTTGACGATAAATTACAGACTCGTGCTTTCATCATATTTGTCCCTTCTAACGCGTAGTGTTTCGAATCTCATTCACGTCATTGAATACAAACATTACCCCACATCAGACACATGTCTGTAATAATATCCATATTTATTTTCACTTCTATTAGTCGTATAGAACGTACGATTTATTGATTCGGACGACGGTTGCTGGTGACGCATCCATTCATTATAAAATGACGAAGACTCCGAGAATATAATTAGGATTTATTTATGAAAATGACTCATAGACATGATATAAGTTTGTACTTGCATTTTGCCAATGTTCTATTCTTCCCTCTTTATTTTTGAGCACTAGAGGCAGTCGCTTTTGTATGGAGTCCACCAAGTTGACTGGCAAACAGCATTTGTCAGTTTCCTCTAATACATGCCACACTTTGGCCACTGACGACCACTGTCTAGGTAGACCACGTATCGCTGTTTCTAAAACAGGGAAAAGATTTCGATTACATTGAAATCCCAAGTACTGAGCGGTAATTCAATGAATTCAACACTGGAATTGACCCATCCAAAAGGTGAACAAGTGTGAAAAAAGAACAATATTCAATATAGTCTAGACGTTTTCTACTGCGAACATCAAACCAGAGGCAAAATCTTAAGTTTTATCTGGCAACAGTATGACTTCTAGGAATGCATTTCAAGAGAAACAGTTATCGAAAATCTGTCTCACTAGTGCAACGAGTTTCGTGATATCCAAATTGGCGAGTACAGGAGACCAAAATCAAGGCGCTGGGCAATTCATTCTCTTGGATTTCATTGGGCGAAGTGGATATCTAATTCTTTTGACCAGTAAAATCAAATTTATCAAACAATTATGTCAATAGATCATTTTCCCCCGCCTGCTACATTGCTCCTTAAGCACCAGTGAGATAAACCCAATGTCGAATGGACGGTCGACGAGATTTTAATTTGCTGGTAGAGCCACGACATGATATTCTATGTTGGGCGCTTGTTACCACATAATTTGTCAATTTACTTAAGCCAGAAATTTTTCATTACTCTCCTTATTTACTTTGCAGTGCATGAAAATGTTACGCTATCTGGAATACGTGTACAGATGCGAATAAACGCCCTCAGGAAACGGCAAACATTTTTTAAATAATAAACTTTCGTGCTCCTTAGCGTAAATAATTAAACTCTGAACTGTAATTTTAAAACTTCTACAAATTTTATCATTCAAAGTGATGCTAATTCAAACGGTGATACAGTGGAACTTAAAACATTGCAGTGGGAGATAAAGGTCGAAATAAATGCTCACCATTCATATCTATTGACATACAAGTATGATATTGACAAAGAAAATGTATTTCTAAAATGAGATTCACGTTGAACGAGTTCGGTCAATACCTGTATTTAACAACTTACATCTATCAACACAATTGAAGTTGTCGCTAAAATCCAAGAAACATATTCTGACAGTTTTCTTGTTTCCATCAAGCTCATGTAGAATATAACGTATCAGAGTACCTGGGTTATCTATTATGAAACGAAGCGGCAGTTTGTGTATCGCATATTCAACTGAGAGGTCATGCTTTAAAGGATCAACTTCTCGCAGAGCTCCAACACAACAGATGTGCATGAAATGGGAAGGAATTTTTGTATTCTTCTTTTAGTCAATGGTGTGATTGAGGCAGATTTCCAACAAACGCCGTTTATGTTTACAGCTGTGAGCACTGGTGAAAACGTGTGAGCATATTTTTTAAGGATGGTAGCCTACAACCTGTAGTTACCGGGTGATTTATTGGGTTTGAGAACCAACAAATCCCTCAGAAAATCTTGTTCACTATGGAAGGTCGTCTATAATGTCGAAGGACGACCCAGTCTCTCTGTTTCTGGGTCCTTTAATAAATTTTCGATTTAGCTCTTCAACGTGAATTGTCATTCGAGACGCAATTAAGGATTGTTCACTCCATTTCTTGATGGGAATCCCAGTCTCCCGAAAGGGTTTTTGGTGCAGGGGTATGATTGTGTACCACCTTCGGTCTATGTAACAGCAGTTGATGGAAGTTTTACCCACTGAAGATCTTCGCATTTCTACGCTCTTTCTTCGCTTCAACGTAACTGTTTCAGTTGAGGAGATGAGATACGATCACATTGAATGCACGCTGCCTACGATGATTGTAGTAGAAGTTTAAATATTAGTTTGGACGGCCACAGAAATTGTAAGGATTAGGCTAGTGGAAAGCACCGAAGTCTATAGGTTTTCTGAGTAACTAACGTTTTCTCCTTTAATATCGCGGCTTTGTGTTCAGCTATGTAATTAAATTTGCTGTATACTAATGGGAAAAGGTTAGTAACGGCGTGATCGGAAGATTCAATACGCAAAATTGTCACTAACCTTGTTAGAAAGCTCAGTCAGTTTGTTAGAACAAGAACAGTAAAGCGTAGTGTAAATCTTACAAACGGCGTCAAATGTATTATTCATGGTAACAAAAATAGCATCAAAAATAACGGAACGCTATATTGGTGATCGAGTTTAGTGGGTTACCAGTTACATCAACCAAAAACAGCAAAGGGAACAATGTAATATCTAGCGGCGTGTATCCTTTTAATCTCGATGGTTCTGACAGACTCTTATGTCACCGGCATTGCGTACGGACAAGCAAGACAGGTTTCAGACGTTGACCCTGCAGCTGTTTCTTTTATTTTCTGGGTAGCCACTTTCGCGAATTGCATATCTAAATTGGGGACTATTGACTGGAGTCAGACAGTTGAATCTGAAATCTAAACCCTCCGAGGAGTGTTCTCTCTGCGATTCCTGAAAATCGATTATGAAACTTTAGTTTTCCACAGCCTAATGCCTATGTTAATAGAGCCCATCTAACTGGAATGATGTTACCGCACCGAAACATCAACTTCATCGGTTGCCTGGAGTTAAACCCCAATCAAAATTTCAGGTCTATTGATTGGGGAAGCTATTTTACACTATGAACTATTTGAAAACAGCTATCCTTTATGAGTGGAACAGCTTCGTCCTTCAAACAATCGGTAACCTGCTTTTAGAGTGTGCCGGAGTGCTGTGTATCAATAATGAATATAGAAGTTCGACGTGTGTCGTAGCCACCTGGATGGTTACATCATTTCATTGAGTGAAGTAAATAGCAGTTTGGCACTCCCAGAGGGCACTTTTTCTTGGATAAATCAATTTCGCAACCATAATGGAAATTCGTTTATACGAACAGATTTAATAAGTTTGCTGATACTTTGTAGATCGCCTCGAATGCGTTCTCGTTTGTTCGCTGGACCGTATCTGCAATGCGTTCTACCACCGCACTTACAATCGTTTAACTTGAGTCTGTACTCAGTTAGGTCGGCTAGAGCTCCTTGATTCATTGCGATAATTATTTGATTGTTCTTCCTACATAAGTTGCCGAAGATGTACAAAGAAAGTGGTAAATGATTATAGATGAGAAGTGGATAGGAAATGTATCTTTAGGAATTATGAAAACCATTCGTGATCTGGTGAATCGGGTCATATTTGGGCAACAGGAAAAGTACGATCGATGGCCTAGTTTTAATCGGTGCCCTAGTAACTCATACATATCCCTTTAAAAGAAGCTTTATGAAGAGCTTTTTCTTTCACTTCACTCAGTGGTGCTGCTTGGTTCTGTCAAATACTTTAGAAGAGAGCTTTCGAGATAACCGCGGTCAAGGAGAGTTTGATTTATATTACCCGGTTCCTGTGGTAGACGGTCTTCTAAACAAATCCCCCATTTCAATAAAAATCTAAGTGCAAAACATTCACACAACATAATTAGTTTGATCTATCTAGGCAGAATTTAATTAACTGGAAGAAAACGTATATCTTACGAGGATAACTGAAGTTAAATCAATGAGTAATTTTTTGACTCAAGTGAATCCACTCTCTAAAATGTTTATTTTGATTCTGAGGTCAGTCAAATCTGTGAGAAATAAACGGGAGGTTAGCTCTAACCAAATTTCTGTGCGTTTCTATATTTCTTCTACTTGATTTCCGAACTAGATTGGATTGGTTTTCGTTGCTTTTTTCAAAACAACCCATCTTTCTTAAACGGTTTTTTCTTTCTTTGTGAACTTGGGAGCAAAGATCAACGATATTGGTTGCGAAGCGACTAGGATAGTTTGATCACTTACGAATCGACTACGAAAAAATAGTCCCTAGAATTGCCATATACATCACTCAAATTGTTTTTATTCACAACTGTTTATACACTTGTTATCCAAATATGTTCAAGTTATATTATTTTGAATATTTATCAGGTGTTCACTTTGAATGAGCTCTATTTTCCGAGATGTGTTGAGGCGAAATGGTGTTCGCGTTAGTGTGCAATAGGATATATATATATTTGATAATAAGTAGTACGTGAATGACTGGATAAAATTTCCCTGAAAGCACACGACCGGTTTCGCGGTTCTTATCGCTCGTCAGGCATGCGTATCCGGTAATCTTTCGTCAGTTCATTCATATACTTGTACCCAGGAAGTGTATTTTCGTCACAATAACCTTGTTTGCAACAGCAGGTGACTATTGAATAGACTCTCTCTCTCTCTCTCTCTCTCTATATATATATATATATATATATATATATATATATATTTAAAGGCGACTGTTGCACGAGATTGAGCAAGTGTTGCATGACATTGAGGAAGAACAGTGCACCGACTGCATCGTCGATGTGCGACAAATTCGGAGA